>CAJVPP010000500.1:0-31010 GCA_910592005.1 Funneliformis mosseae
TAATAATGATATAAATAATAGAAATATAATAAATAATATATGTGTTCTATTTGGCAGATATAGCAGATTTGGCAGATCTGGCAGATCTGGTATATTTGGCATATTTGACAGGTTCATCAATTTTTGCCGGTTTCAATGCAGAAACTTTTTCTAACTATACAGAAACTTTAATCACCAATGTGACTAAACATAATGAATTTATTAGTAATAATCACGTATATAACTTTTATCTTAATAAATTTGTATTGAACTTTGCAAAAGAATATGCAGCTTTAAAGGTTGCTAAGGAAGTATATGTAGATTGATTTAGTTTGAACAAGATCAGAAAACTATACTATAGGTCTCTATCACAATAACATTAATTATTACTTTAAAATTAAAAAATGTGGCTGATTTATTATTAATTCAAATTAATAGTAGGTTTATAAAGTCACTAGTTTTTATTAGATTCGCAAAAAATTTGATTACTATTTAAGGATTAGATTTGCATATATATATTTAAAAAAAGATCACTGGTTATTAATATAATTCATGTTATATATTTGTTAGATTTTGATTATCATATGATTTGAAATTTATGTAATGAGATTTGATAAAAAAATTTTTCAATCTTTTTTTTTAAAAAAAAATATCGTTACTTTATGATTTATATCAAAGTTGATTTACTTCTTTTAATAACTTACAAAAATTTATTAATACTAAAAAAATTCTCTGTAAATGTGATAAAGTTATTTCGCTTGGAGTCACCTATCAAGTTATTAATTTTTAAAGACATTCTCAAAGTAAAATTGTAATTATTATATAAATAAACAACAAAACTTAAGTGTTTTTTTTTTCGAAAAAAATGGCAAAAAATGATGATAATAAAAATAATGAGGATGATGAAGAGGATGAAAAAAATAGAAAATAAAATGCTATTACATGTCAGGGTTTTTATGATTTAGAGTAATTAATTATGTTATAAATAATCTCACTAATTTTAGTGGTAGAAAAAAATTAGAAGTTATAGCAAAATAATTTTATCCAGAAAAATTTTCAGAAAATACTTCTTTTACTAGAAAAAAACTTAGTAAGAATTTGAGAAAGCATTAGAAGCTGAGAAAATTTGGCATTTAGATAAAGAAGATATAGCAATATATTATATATAATGTAAAAAAAACAAAGAATGAGAATATTATATATAATAAATGTGAAGAATTAAAAATAATAAGCATTTGGATGAAGCATTTAAAGCTGTAAGCTTATATTTATATTTTTTTACATTTTTTATTTTTATTATCTTTACAAATATTTATTTGAATATTTAATATTTAAAGAGCATGCAACCATTAGTATTATCAAATTTACTTCTTGTTATTATTATAAATAATCTTTATTAGATCTTTTTAAAAATTCAAATCCAATATAGCAAATTTGGGCTTCTACAAATAATAAATATGATGAAAGAGAATTTTGAACTAAAGTTGCTCAATTTAGTTTAAGTGAAGTATTTAATGGAGATAAAACTTTTACTGAACTTGTAACCTTAATAGTACAAATTGAAAAAAAATGTGTGATAAAAGCTTAAATGAACTTCGATACTCTAAGTATTTAATACATTTTTTTAGTTTATTATCTAAAAGTAGCTATGAATATGAAATTTTTAAAAAGGTCTTTACTGAACTTTCAGTTCAAAGAATTCAGTAATTATTATTTATTTATATTAAATATTTATAAAATAAAATATAAATGGTTAATGACTAATTTTTTTAAATAATAGATAAATCTGTAGAACAGATTCTTTTATAGTTACTAATCCTGATTTAATAATAGAAAACTTTATGAAATTTACATAAATTGTAACAAGTCTTAATTGGAATAGACTAATTATAGTTATGACAGATTCTACAAAACTAAGAAAAAATCTTGTATATACTGAAGAATTTAATTATATTACTAGATCAACTTTACCACATTCGGAGATAACAATTTCAATACTTGATGATGTTCATTCTAAGATTAGTTATATTATGGAAAGAGATGCAATTGTTATATAAGTTCATAATATAGTATTAAAGGTTAGTAATTATTTATCATTAATCTATACATTATTGTTAATAAAATTAATAAATTATGTGTTTATTAATTAGATTTTTATTAGAAAAGTAATATCAATAATGATAGTAATTATTCTTACAAAAGGTGATGAAGGAGCTAACCAAATTGCATATTTAATATATCAATTAATTTAAATGATACATAAAGTAAATTTGAATATTTTAAGTTTTGAAGTAGATGATGCTAAATCTGAGTTTAATGCATAATCAATTATTATGAATAAAGCATCAAATTTTCTTGAATATAAAGATTTTTTTTATAAAATATATTTTAAAGTATCAATATACAATAGCAAACTATTTATTCATGTTTAAGATCCAAAATATGCAAAAAAAAGCTAAAAATTAAATTTATTCTAGGACAAGACTTTTATATCTTAAAATTAATATTGCTCATTATAATCAACTATTTAAATTAAAACACTGATCATATTATTTTCTTTTAAAATGAGATATTCTTAATATTAATAAGCAAGATAATAGAGCTGCATTACATACTTTTTATTCAAATAATCTGATGCAAATTCCAGTTAAATGATACTCTGATAAAACATCTGAATTTATTGTATACTTATTTATTTTAGAAGAATTATGTGATGCTTATTTAAATAAAATAATTGATCATAAAATATGTATTGAAATAGTATTACATGCTTATTTTTTTTAAATATATAGAAAAATTATATTGAGCTATGTAGTGTTAAATATTCAACAAAATGAATATAGTTGCAAAAAAATTTTATTTCAATTTAAAGCTATGATATTTTTATATATATAGTAGAGTCTTTGATAATACTTGTAATAGCACATCATAAATATTATTCACAATTTTCTTTATTTTTATGGGAACATAGAACTGAAGCATTAGAATATACTTTTAGAATTTTGTAAAAAATACTTCCTGATTTTAATTTTTATGAATTTTTTAAAATTTAACAAAAAGTTTCATATCATGATAAAATTTCACAAGAAGAATTATTGATACTAATAGAGATTGTAATTTTGCAATAGGTATTTTATAAATTTATTTTCTGATTAATTTTTTAAAATATTATATTAAATAATTTATAAATATATTTTCAGATTATATCTTTGATATAGATGGCATATCACTTTCACATGAAATTATTGAAAAGCTTCACACATGGTCTACTAATAATAACATTTAAGAATGTATTAAAATTGTATTTAATGAAACTATATCATTAGCAAAATATCTTTATATAAACAATTATGATGAAACATTAATTTCAGAATTTATTATATATATAAATATTAAAGATGATAACCAATATAATGTAAATAAATTAATATATATAATATATGTTATTTTGATTAATTTTGATTGTAGTTATTAAACTGTATTAATTATTTAATTATATAAAATTTATTGTAAATGTTCATGATGAAACTAGTATAGATCATTTAATTACAGTTGATAATGCAGCTTTAAAAATATCACATATATTGGAACTAGAATTATAGAATAAAAATGATCAATTATATGATAAAGAAAATTTAAATAATAAAGATAAGGAAATGTATTTGCCATTAGTTAAAAAATTTTCTGATATTCAATATATTATTCAGCATTCCCAACCTATTCCTATTACATTTCATCTATTTTAGAAATTTTTTACAAATGATATTTTAGATATTAAAATTCTTTTACAAATTCATCAAAGTCATAATGTATTTTCATATAATTTGCAATCAAATCTACATCAAATAACAAATAGAAATAATAATACAACATAAGAAATTAATAGAAATGCTATTAATAAACTTATTACAGAAATAACAACTAATAATATTAGCAAAAATCAAAGAAGAAAATGTAAAGATCGATGGGAAAGAAGAAAAAGATTAGAATCATTATTCAATAATAATAATACTTTAGATAATTAAGATTATATACTTTATTTGTATTATAAAAATATTTTGTTAATTATATTAATTATTTATTTAATTATTAGTAACAAATATTGGCTTGACAAATATTTTGATATGCATCCTTTATACATAAATGGATTTTTAATTATTTATTCTAATGATATTTTATGTCTAGAAAAAGTTATTACAATATATGAAAAATGTGAACAATGACATGTATGGATTAAAATCTAGCAGGATTTTTGAATAATTTATCATATATTTCTATTAAAATTTATATATAAGTAAGACATTGATTTTTTTTATGTGAAAATTTAGAAGGAGAAAATATTATTATTTATATTACTCTATATAAAGTAGTTTATTTTTTAGATATATATTCATATATTATGAATGATAACTTAATTTCAGTAGATGATAAAACCATTTCAATTTATAATTTTTTTAATATGCCTTCTTTATATAATTTTCTTTTAAAAGCTTTTAATAAATAAATAAAGTATTTAGTAAATGAATAATTCATATTATTATTAACTTTTAAAATATTTGTAAAACTGATTTACATAATTATAAAAAATTTGATTCACAAGAATAAGATCATGTGCTTATTGTGGTAGAGACTTATAGTATAATTTTCCTAGTTCTATTTGAACATTGATATATAATTAAAAGTAGAATCAATTTGAACCTCAACAACAGAAGATAATGAGAATACTGATTATAAGTTATGAAAAATTAGTGTGTAATCATAGATATTGTGAATGGTACAATACAGCAATATATAAATAATATATATTGTCTAATCAAACAGCTAATAGAAGTATAGGAGTTGGATTATAATATGGTAGAAATATGTATCAATATGAATAGGCAAGGATCTTTATATTTACTTGGAGTATGCTCATCTCATTTTAATTAGAATCAGAATAGTACTCATAAACGTGATTTAAAAAATACTATTTCTATTAATAAAAGTTGAATACACTTACATCAGTATCTTTTTTATAGAAATAATAAGTATTTTTTAGTAAAGGTGATTATAAATTTCATTTCTGAAAAGTTATAGAGTGTAATGTATAAGTTTTATACTTTAGCCTAAAAGAGTATCCAGTTTTTATAGAAAGTAATCTTTGCCAAAACTCAAATTTTACAACATGATCTTGATATATTTGTTCATACTATTTTGAAGCTGAAGAAGTCATTTTTTTCAGCAAAAAGACAGAAAGCAAAATCCTTTATTTGTAATAAGTATCATAAAAATGATACTTTTAAATTATTTAATATAATTAGTAAATAGATGCAAGATATTACAACTAATGCAGACTTATTAATCAAAGATATATTACTTGAAAAACTTTCAAAAACTATCATTAAGTTTTTTGAAAGAAAGGTAGAAGTTTTATAAGAGTGTAAATTTGGTGAATCTTAATAACAAATATAAGATTCTAGCTATATAGTAATAAAAATAACCTTATGATTAAAAAAAGTAAATATATAAAAATTATGTGATATCAAAAGATATTATGATCTAATTAAAAATTATTCTAATAAGTTTGAAAAAGCACTTGGGTTAGTAATTTAGAGATCTTATTCTAAAATAAAAGAAAAAAAAAGGAACTGAATTTCCATTAATATTTGATAAATGTAGAAATAATTTTTCAAATGTAATACATAATTTTTTAAAGAACTTTTAATATTTATATAAAAAATAAATGGAAAGTTATTAAAAAAAACAAAAGTAACAAAAATAGAAATTCAAGAAATTTGATAAAATACGAGCAATTAAAATTTTAACTTTTTTAATTTCAGTTATACTTACAGTAATATTCTTCAGAGTCAAAATCTAGTTAACACATATTATGAGCAGTTTATGTCAAAAATCACAGTTACACTCATAATTATATGCCATATTATGTATAGCTAATGTTGTTTCTCATATAGCATGTTATAAGAATAGAAAAAAAATGATCTAAAAATAATCCTAATGAAAGAATTTTATGTGACGATAATATATAGAATATATATGTTATAGATAATATAGACTTTAAGAATAAAACATCTAGTTATGATAATATTTTTAATATAGTTTGATAAATAGCATATGCTACACTATAAATGGTATTTTAATTTACTTTACTAAAGTCATTATTAGAAATTGTTTTAAGGACTAGTTATAATAACAATTTTAAATTTCAAGTGGGTATCTCCTTTCTTATAAAAGATCAGCTTCAAAAATTTGAAAGAATATTTTATCATCTTATAGAAATTTATGACAGAAATTTTAATATTATTTATGTATGTATAGAACCTAAAAAACTATTAATTAGAATGCAATGTATTATTCCAAATGTTATAATATTAGAATCAGATGGCAATTCTTGCAATAATGAAAATGCAGTCAAAAATGTATTTTAATGATATAGATGTAGATAATTTGGATTATATTAACCTTACTGCAGATAAGTCTATTTTTAGACAACTTATTTCTTTATATGAAATGCATCTTGGTGTATAGTATACAAACAAAAGTATATATATAACTTTAATTTCAATATTTTTAGCTATGGGATTTTTAAACTTGCAGTAGTTCTTAAAGTTTCTTATTTTGACAAACTTAAAAAGGTTATTGACTATCCAGTCATTTGTCAAGTATTAAAATTAATTTGGGTTGCAGTTGAAATTGCTATTACATTATATATTAAAAATAAAAATATAATAATGCAGAATATTATTTGTGATCAAAATAATATTTTAAAAGTTTAGTATCTTTATTATTATTAGATTAGATTTTGAATTGGATACAAATTGAGGATTAGATCTAGTAATCATGATATACAGATAGAAAATTTGATAGCATTTATATCACTTTTCCCAATTGTTGGAAGAAGTAATTATGCTCAATCTACAATACATTTTCTTTCTCTTATCAAAGGTGATATTGGTTTAAAAATACTTTTGGATTATATATGTTCAATTAATTTGACTTATCCTAAACATTATTTTGTATTTAATAAAGCTTTAGAAACTTTTAGAGTAAAGTTCATCAAACAAAATATTAGAAGGGTTTTGGGAAAACAGGAAGATTTAAAATCAAGAATTTCTTCTGTTCAATCTAAATGAAAAAGAATTAACTTATTATTAAATGAATATGTTAGTGATACATTTCTTGTATAAAATGATCTTAATATAAAATCAAGAAAAAAAGTAATGTGAAAATTAGATGAATTACAAATAGCTTGTATTAATCAAAATTTATCTGAAAACAATTTATTTAAGAGAACTTTACAAAATAATAAGCAGAATTTTAAAATACTTTTTGAATGCTATGATATTAGAAAGGAGAGAATAAATGATATTTATAAACAAGATATCGAAAAATTAAAAACTAGAATTACAATTAGATAGCAGAAATATAATATAGAAATTGACACTATTGCCTAACAAAGGAGAAAAAAATAAAAGTTAATGCTATTAGTTCTATTACACAATCAAGAAAATAGTAAAAGGGTCAAGAAACTGATATGATAAATAAACAGGCCGATGTATTTGCAAAAGTTAATCAGATTATAAAAACAACAAGTTCTATCCCGGAACTGGAAACTATTGGTATAGACTTTAGCAGACGGATAGAAGAAAGGATAAATGTAATTAATGAAAATGGTACTATTCTTAAAAAAATGCAAATAATCGATCAGTTTAAAGGCTATTCGGTAAATAGAAATTATATTTTTTATGAATTTTTCTTCGATACCTAATTTTTCTTATTTTATTTATTTTAAAGGAGAAAAATGGATTGAAAGAATTAAAAAATTTATACGATTCACGTATAAAGGATTCATGTCTTTCGTTGTCTATTACAAATAGCTTTTATTGCTTAATTATAGATACATACCAGTGTGATAAATTGTGGAAAACCGTTTTTGGAATCGGAAAATTTAAAAGAATTTCCAAAGTGCTTGAAAGTGAATTTATCACAATTAATTGTGAAGGTTTTTCGTCAAAATTTTCAACTAATAAAATTGTAAGTAAATACTAATATATATATATATATATATTATTCTAAAATTTCACACGAGTTCGTCAACCAAATTAGGATAAAAAAACCTCAATAATATCAATAACCATACTAAAATATGGATTAAAAACCTTGGTTAAATAAAGAATAAAAGGTTCTTATATCACGCGCTTTATTACAACTTGAACTTTCGATTAGATTTGCATTCGAATTCTAATTTCCAATTGATTTTACCATTTATTATCTTTATTTTAAATGCATTGTTAAAAGCGGGAGGAAGTGCAATTGATCATCTGATTTTGTCCAGTTAGCGAAATCCTTTGATCGACGATCACGTAATGTTTTTTACATAATATTTGATATAAATGGAAATATAGCGTCGTAAAACGTCATAATCAAAAAAAATTATAAAAAGGTCTGAAAAAAGTAAAAGAAAAAAAAAAAAAAAAAAAAAAATTTTAATATTTTTAATATTTATAATATATAAATGCCTACAATTCTTCCTCCAGAAATTCTTGAAGAAATATTTGAAAATTTAGATCATGACAAAACAGCATTACATTCAAGTCTTCTTGTCAACCGTTCTTGGTGTAGGAATGTCGTACCTATATTATGGAGACAACCTTTTAGATTATTGAATAAACCTTCTGTGAAGCTTGTTCAAACTTATATAATTAGCGTTTTGGATCGATCATCATCGGAAAATGTTCAACAAAAAATGTTAATTAAATGTATCAAAGATTTATCTCAACCATTCTTTAATTATCCAATATTTTTAAAGAATTTAAGAACGATAACGTTAACGCAAGGCATTAAGAGTTGGGTTCAAGGAATAGATATTCATTTTGATAATGAACTAGATGGAATATTTTTTAATAAAGTTCAAATTGTTTGTTATTTATATTCAATACTTATTAAAAGTTTTACATCTGTACAAACTATCCTTCATTGTTCTCTAGATCATTTTCCAACGTTACGTAAACACGTCAAATTTCTACCAGAATATCCAAAGTACTTGCGATCTTTACATATCGAAATTAAATATGATGATGATATTTTATCGTATTTAACTCAAATATGTTGTAATACCTTAGAAGAAATATGGATCGGTCCCTTAAACTCTGGTGTACATCTTAATGATTTGGCAAATTTGATTCGACTTCAAAGTTCATTAAAAGATTTTCGACTTTATGGACCACGATGTGAATGGCTTGTGGTTACAATTGAGATCATATCAGCTTTATCTACTCGACATCAAACTCTTCACACCATTAGATTTTCGGAGTGTAACTTTCCATGTCATAACCTTTTTGATTATTTGGGAGATTGTCAAAATTTAAAAAATTTAGAATTTCATAATTGTGATTTTCCTGAAGATCAAATTTCATGGTGTAATGTGAATTTTCCTAATTTGGAGATTCTTTCATTTGTTGGGGTGGTATATTTAGATGTGGAAAAAGTTGCAACAATTATCAAAAATAGTAAAAGGAATTTAACAAAAGTTTTCTTACCATGTATGACACCACAAGATGATTTAACAAGGTTCACAGAGATTCTGGTGAATTGTAAGGACGTTACATGTTTTGCATTTTGGGCTAATATAGATGCAGAATTAGATGTGGCTTTTTGCGCATTAGAATCTTTTAATAAGTTGGAATGTTTATCAATTGATAGCGAAGATGGTTTAATTCTTAATTCTGATCAACTTTACAAACTCGGAAAAGTTTTGACACCGACCTTGCGACATCTTGAACTTTGTGTTGATACGTCAGCAGAATCTTTTGAGCAATTCTTGTTAAATTTAACAGCACAACTTGAATCTTTAACACTATCATGGTGTCCTAATATAAGCGACGAACATATTAAAGTTATTATAAGATATGCGCGAAGAAATCCAAAGTTAAGATATGTGGCTTTGGATGATGATAGAAGTGCAAATCTGAGTAGTGTGATCCGTGATGAAGCTCTTCAAGTTATTCCTTCTTTTCGAATAGAAAGTATTGATTCTTGTGAAGTTATCAGGGCATGGTTTGATGATTCAATATATCTGTTAAACGAGTGAGCAATTATGACTTTAATGAAATCTTTTTTATTTTGTTCAAAAATGAATTTTGTAATGTAACCTTTGTCTTTTTTTTTTATTCGAACACAATATAGTAATCGTAGACAATATTTAGATGATGTAACAATTCATCTTGGAAATTGTGGGAGTATCTTTTAGTAAATTTGCCTTGAACATTTGATGCATAAAGAAAATTTTGTAAATTTTTGGAATGCGATAATATGAAAAGAATACGGAAGGTTTTTATTGTTTATTATAGTAATGATTAGACATTTTAATATATTATTATTATTATTATTTGGTAGTGGCAGGAAAAAAAAAAAAAAATTTTATAAAATTATTTATTATCTTATTCAAATTTTTTACCTTTTTTTAGTTGATAATTAACTGAATAAATTGAATAACTGACTTAGAGCTTGGAATTGATTATTTATTGGAAAAGAACTTTAGAATATTGTTGATTTCCACACATTCATGCTTTATTTCAATCAATAATTTGGGAAAATAAATTTGATATTTGAAAGTACTTTTCAATATTTAATTTATGATAAATTAAATTTCATTTACAAAATTTTTTTAACACCATAAATTAATATTAGAAGTAAGTGGATACAAATGAGATAATTTTCAATGTAAAAATCCGTGAATCCAGAAATTTTGAAGAAATTCCATTATCTAAAGCTGGCATCATGTAAAAAAATTTTGAACCTAAATGATGTAGAGAAAACTTAATTGAACTATTTTCGTATTTCCTTTTTTTTTTTAAAAAAAAAAAAAATTGTCGTATTTTTCATGTACAGAAATTGTTAATCTAAAAATACAAACTTTGACATTTATAAAACACGATTACCATAAAAATGGTTCACCATAACGAGAATTTTTACGCGTAATTCAAAACGAATTATCATTTAATCTTATTAAATTTCTTATTTTTTTTTTTTAAAAAAAAAATAAATTCCAAGGGTTTATAGAAAAATTTAACACCGATGATAAAAAATTTGAATGGTTACATTTAAGCTAATGTGATCGTACGTGCTCAAATAATAAATCTATGTAGTATTAGTATATAAGACGTGAATGTTGTGGAAACTGCCGGGAAATATCCCATACAGTGTATGGATTTAGCAGCTAATCATTTTTTACGAGAATTTAGGAAATTTTTTAAAGGTAGAAGATTAGATGAAAGACTTTTTTAAATAGACTATTAAAGATGCATTAAACTATGATATAAACATTCAAGAATATTCAGGAAAACGAAAAGCATCTACTAGTAAAAAGATTAAGCTGCGTAAAGAACTTTTAGATGTAGTAATGAATTTGTACCTACGACATGATAATCATTTTATCTAAAATTTTAATATTTTAATTGTATCACAGTAATTTCTTAAAATAATCTAACTAAATATATCAATATGAAAATTGAATATTCCATACTGGTACTATAACCATACATGTATGAAAAAAAAACAAATACGTAATTGATTGGGATACCATACATGATTTAATAAAACCTCAGCGATCTTTGGAACTTTTCTATTTGGCCCTGAAAGACTCTTCTGGATCTACTGCGCCATAAACCCCCGGATCCTTATCTGTTATGACAGAATGATGGTATCGCAGTTCAAATTCCGAAATCATACCTTGCTAAATTTAGATATTGTTTTTTGATTCGGGAAACAAAAAAGTAAATAATTAGATATAAAAATGGAAACCTAGTGTAATTTAATAACAGTCTGGTGACCCGCTGATCTATAAAACAAACTTGTATAAATTTGCGACCTATTCAATGATTTTATAATCAACAAACGATGATTATTAAAAAATCTAAAAAAAAATTTGAAAAATTATCTAATGAACGAATACATTATGGTGAATGCAACGATTGTAAACAAGATAATACCGGGATGGGATGGTGTAAAAGATGTGATCCGGAACGATCTTTAAGAGAAGGAAAGACAAGTGGCAATAAAGCAATAGATAAATTACTTAACGAACTGCAACACGAAGTAGAACATTACAATAAAAATATCGAATGGATACCGTCTGATAAGATCAAGATTATTAAACTTATTGGAGAAGGAGGTTTTGCCAATGTTTATGCTGGCAAATGGTTAGATGGAATTCCTATAGGATGCAAAGAAAAAAGACGATCTGAACCTATTATAGTTGCGCTTAAGGAACTTAAAACAAATGATATAAATGGATACATTAGTGAGGTAAGGATATTTTTTATTAAACCTTTTTAAAACTTAAGCATTAAAACAACTTTTAACTACAATTTATTTTTAGGTAAAAATACATCATAAGTGTTGTTCGGATTCGTATTTTTTAAGAATTTATGGGATAACGAAAAATCTTGGAACCAACAAATATATGATGGTCTCAGAATACGCTGAGCATGGAGATTTGAAAAGTTATTTTAAAAATTTTAAAAGTAAACACAATTTAAAATGGAAAGAAAAGTTATCTATGTTGGTAAATATTCTATATAATTTAAAGCATATCCATGAATTGGGTTTAATCCATAAAGATTTGCACTCTGGAAACATTCTTGTTTCTAATGGTCGATCATATATTTCTGACTTGGGATATTCACAATCAATTGATAATTCTACTCCATCAAATATAATTGGAGTGCTTCCTTATATAGCACCAGAAGTATTAATTAACAAACCATATACTTTTGCGAGCGATATCTATAGTTTTGGTATTATCATGGTAGAGATGTCAACTGAAAAACCCCCATTTGGAGAAATATCACATGATGTTCAACTTAATTTAGCTATTCGCGATGGTTCAAGACCAAGAGTTGCTAAAGGAACACCAAAATGTTATGATGATTTAGTGAATAGATGTCTTGATGCTAATCCTAAAAACAGGCCTTCTGCTGGTGAAGTACATGATGAAATTTGGTCATGGAGCGATAGTGAATCCGAAATTTACAAAGAATTTCTTAATGCTGATAAAACTCGACAAGAACATTCTCAAAAATCACAACATCCTCAAGCAATTTATACCTCTCGCATTTTACCTTATGCAAATCTTTCTACAAAAAGTACGTTATTTAAATTTATAATTTGACTCTTTCTGTTTTACTAAATTTTATATTTTCATCTATTTTAGTTCCGGAACAGGATTCAAAAATAAACGAATTGGATCTTGCTGATGAATGTTACAAATGGTATTTTTAAATATATATTTTATTTAGATAGATATAGATAGATTGATATTGATTTATTTATTTAAACACAGTTAAAAATAATTTTTTATTTTATTAGATCATAAAATACGGATGTATCGGATTAATTGAACCTAAAATTCTGAAGTTTATTTTTTATTTATATACTGTATACTACTAATATCAACTTTGTTGTACATTAATATTTATGTACCAATCATATTTAACATCGGGTGATTTAACAAATTAAAATTATTAACTTTGAAGATCTAATCAAAAATGTTTATTATGACGTCAAAATTATATCATGTAAATTTTTTGGTGGGAAAATTACAGGGCTTGCTGGGTGTTTCAGATTCAAATTAGAGTTTATTAATTTCATTTGATCGGAGGATCGTTCTTAATTTGTAACCAACCATTCGAAAACGGCAATAATACATGGTACAATGGCATAATTAAACATTTTACCTTCTCTTTTTTTTTTTTTCCTTATATTTTTAAAAAAAAAATAAAATAAAATAAAAACTTTCCAAGTATGCCTGAAGAAAGAAAATCTTCGATAGAATTATCTTCATTGCCAGATGAAACTTTATATGAAATTTTTCGATATATCAAAAAAGATTTACCTACGTTGTATTCATGCCTTCGAGTAAACAGATTATTTTGTAAGCATGTTATTCCATTTCTTTGGATGAATCCCATGCCAAATATTTACACGTCTGTAGAAATTGGGGTATATATTTATTTTTTCGATCAACGGGAGAAGTATGAATTAGAACAACATCATGGATTAAAACTTCAAGAAATTCCTTGCCCATTATTTAATTATGAGAAGCATTTAACAGTGCTTAATTTAAGGGGGATTAGACACGCGGTCTATTATTGGTTAAAGAATTATCATATTTCTAAAAATCCTTTCTTTGATGAATGCATCGATTTTAGCGAGAATTCTACCATCGACTTTATTGAAAGGGCGCTCCTAAAATTAATATTAAAAAATGCGAAAAAGATCAAACATTTAATCTTGGATTTATCTCGTAGATATGGAGATATACCGGATGTTGACATTTTCACTAATGAGGAATACCCCGGTATTAGAAATATATCAAAATTCTCATTCATTAATGATTCTGATAGAAATTTACCGAACGTTCAAAACCTTTTGGATGTTTTACCCACGTTATGTACGAGTATTGAAAAATTAAGGTTTCATGAATTAATCTTCTTAAATGGTGATTATGAATTAAAATTGGAAAATTTAATTAAGAATCAAAGAGGATTGATTTCATTCGATTTCACGAGAGGTTATATAAATGGTTCAAAATTCATCACGGCACTAAGGAACCAATCAGCTTCATTGAAAAGATTAGTGTTAAGTAGGAATACTTTTGATGAATTCACATATCGATCATTGGAACGTTTGGTTAAATTAGAATATCTTGAGATCGATGCGGCCTACCCTATCGAATTTATTTTAATCCCTTTGAGCAAGGCTAACTTAAAACTTAAATATTTCAAGGGTAGATTTATCGAAGAGGATTACGGTCTAAAGGAGTCGATTATCAAATCATCAAAGTTTACCTTGAAAGAATTATATTTATACGTTTATATTCCTATAATCGTGAATAGATCACCACTTCATGAGATATGTCCTAATTTAACCCATTTATCAATAGAATTATACATTCATGATAATATCTCGGAACATCATACGGTTTTCTTAAACTATATTAATAAGTTAAAAGAACTAACTCATATTTCAATTAAATTCTCATGTGCCTCAAATAATAATGTTTTAGATGATTTGGTTAATTTGGATTTACCTTCTTTAAAATTTATTTCTTATGAATTTGATGATTATTTTTTGAGATCGCTTAAAAGTTGGGTTGATCATTTCTCTACCCGTTTTAACAAAATCACCTTTTATTACTGTGAGAATCTAGAATTTGAACAAATAATCCTTTTGGGTGATTATGCTAAAAAGAGGGATTATCTTACCATAATCCCTTATGAATACGAAGACGGTTTTAAATTTGTAGCTATGAATCAATTAGATAGTTATTGATTTGTATCTTTTTTATTTGATAAATTGAATTTAACTGCAGAAGTACCAAACCAATGTTAGGATGTTTTAACATTCAAACCTTATGAATTGTTGAAAGATTCAAAAAATACAATTTTTTTCTTTCAATTTCAATTAATAAATGAAGATTCTCATTATCTTCGAAATTTCACGTTTTCATCGCAAGATGATAAATCCTTAACTAAATTTCAGGCATAAAAATGCTTTCGAAATGCAACTACTCACGTTCGCAGAAGATCTCGAGAACTTTCATGAGGTTCATTATATATACAATAACTCATCTGAACAAGATTACCTTGAGCCCGCACTATTACGTTTTCGGCCAACATTAGTTTTGATGATTAGAAAATAAATTCCTTAAAATAGTTTGAAATCATGTGAAAATTAACTGTCGTATTTTTATTTCAATTATATAATGATGGGAAATTATTAAGTGCCATTCGTGAACAAAATATATGCGAAAAATAATGGGCAAATGTGAATTTATAAAAATTTATTTTTGCCGGAGAATTCTTTGTTATGATATTATTCTAGCATAAGAAATAATTTCTCTAATATCATTTAAGAAATTTTCATGTGAAAGTGTCCCGATTGTAAATATATAAAAACTTTTGCTAAAAAAAAAAAAAGGTCTAAAGTCTCAGACAAATTCTAATAAATTAATGGCATTATAAAAAATGTTTTAGAGAACTAAAAATAAATGGATTCTTTTTACTCTGAATATTTGGTCCAGCAACAAATTTACAAAACGTACTTTTTAAATGTAGTCGCTTTTTTTTGTTATTATAATTTACATTTTGTTTATTTTGTTTGTTTTTCTTTTTAATAAAAGAACGTGCATTAGGAGTGTGATAGTTACACCATTTTTTTTTTCCTGACTGCATTGGAATGTTATTATACTTTTCAATAAAATAAATATCCAACCCTAATTCAAATAAATTTTTTTTTTTGCTAGTAAATAATATAAATATATTAAACCGATAAAAGTATTGATGGTTACTGTATATTTTGATGTGAATGATAATATATTTTTATTGTTTAATAAAACGCATATTTACTTTTAATTGCCAAAAATCGGGATTTTTGACTAATATACAATTAATTAGAATTTTGAAAATTCTCTTTGTTTTTAATGAACCGGCATGTAACTAAGAAGATAATTCAAATATAATTGTCGAAAGAAACGTCCAAAGGAGTTGTCATTGGATATTGAGGACGTAACTTGTTATATAAATTAGGTTGTTGTACATCAGGATATTGAGAACCTATTGGAAATGCGCCATAATATGGCTGCGGTGACCGTTGAGAATAAATATCTTGATTTAAATGATGCTGTGGTTGCACTTGATCGTAAATATTGACATTATCATAGTAATATTCTTGCGGTGTCGGCCAGTTAAACTGAACAATGTTTTCAGGTGGTACTTGCATGTTCCTTGAAGTTTGATTTGTAACGACTTGAGCATTCATTGGCCTTCGACTTGTGAAATTATTAGAGGTAATTTGTCCAGTAATTTTCATGGAATTCTCGTAATAATTTTGTTGTGGCGGTGGTCTTGGATATTGCCGAGGATATTTTGAAGGTGGATAATTTTGATAATATTGTTGTGGATATATTTGAGGTTGTTGATATTGTTTTGGATATAGCGGATATTGTTTTTGTTGCTGAGTTGGTTGTGGGGGTAGTTGCATATATTGATTTGGTGGAGTATGATGAATTTTTCCCGATGATTTTCTGTCAGGATTAACCGGAATTTGTCTGACGGGTATGTTGGGATTAAGAATAGGAGGAACTAGCAACGGTCTACCACGACCTCCAGGCCCAGGAATCTTTCTGCCTGAATTAACCGGAATCGGGATTTGTCTGTCGGGTATGTCAGGTATGTTAGGTATAGGGGGAGGATTTTGAGGGCCTTGCACCGGACTACCACGAACTCCAGACATCGAGGGTTTTCTGTCGGGATTAACCGGAATCGGAATTTGTCTGTCGGGTACGTCAGGCATGTCAGGTATAGGATTTTGAGGACTACCACGACTTCCAGAAACCGAAATTTTTCGTTCGGTCCTATGCGGTACCTGAAGTTGCTGCTTGTGTAAATCGGGTATAGGATTTTGAGGGCCTTGCGCTGGACTACCACGAGCTCCAGACGGATTTTGATTCGTAATTGAAGAGTTACGACCAACATTTTTTGGAGTAACGGGATAAGGTAAATCTTTACCACGTACTCTTTGACCTGATGTCGTAGTTGTACGTTTCTCTGAAGACTTCTTTCCATTATTATGTTGTGATGTATGCATGTGGTCCTTGCTTTCATCATCCGATTCTAGGTTACCTTGCTTCTTAAGATCCTGACTCATGTGATAATCTTGTGCTTTAGGGATCGGTCGTGATCTATCGGATATATCGTTAAATTGCTCTTCACTTGATTTATAATTAGCTTTATGTTCTGATTGTTCTTTTGGATATTTTTGTTTTCGTCCTTGCATTTGATATCTTTCAGTTTGATCTTCTCTTTGTTGAGTATATTCCTGTTCATTACCAATAGGTTGATTAGGGAACTCTTCTACCTGTTTGTATGAAGTGTTTGAACGTTTTAGATAAGGTGGTTGAGGTATAATTGAATCTTTTTCGGCGACATTATTGATTTGCTGTAAGGATGAAGGAAGTTCTGAAATATTTGAAAGATTCGAATTTTTATTAATTCGTTTCGAACCTCTTGTCCAAGGTAAATTGAAATTATTCATTTTATTCGAAACACGATTTGTAAGCTTGACACTATTTGATTTATTTTTAATTTTTTTCCGATCTGTAAGGAATTTATTTTTGCCATCGATCATTAGATCAGAACGTTGTTCAATCAAAATCCATTCCTTTTCTTCATGATTGCGTTCATTAATATGAATCGATTCAGTTGAATACCGACGACGTAAGGGCTTCTCTTTTCTTTCATTTGATGTTTCATTGAACTTGATTTTTGTTGAATCACCATCATTATTTGGTAAATTAAACTTACTCTTAAACTTATTCAAATCGTTATCAATTGATTCACGAAATTCTTTCTTCCTAAAATTATTCGGTTCAATTTGAATTTCATCTTCACTATTGAAATTAAAATTAAAGGTTTTATTTGATGCATCATTATTAAAATCCATTTCAGGAAGGGAAGGGCGTAATTTCGGCAGATCAAACCGGTCAATTTGTTTTTGACCCTCAAGTCGTTCCTCATCCATTACACTTTTCCCTTTTTCGATAATGGTAGAATTAAGGTTTATTTCTTCATCATCAAAAGCAAATAATAAATTTAACGCTTCCTCGGATAATATATTTAATCCTTTATTTTGTAAACCATCCCATTTAACTCTTGCAGTTCTTTTATCAGTGAAATAAATCCTTTTGCCCGTACCACCATTATTTATCCCACTTGATTGTTTATTGTCTAAACTAGAAATATTATCAATGGAATCAATGGCTTCGTCCAAATCTATGGTAATATCGGGTAAAGCATGTTCGCCAAAAATCACTTCTTCACCATTTTCACTAACGCTACTATTCGTCAAACATTTTTTCCTACGTTCGATATAGTCAGATAACAGTAAATGTAACCTTTCGGGTAATTCAATCGAGCACGCCTTTTCTCTAAGATAGGCCAAGAATAAATGAGTTAACGCGTTCGAATATTTTAACCAATCTTGATAAGCCAACTGAAAATTTTCATAAGTTTTCGATTGTAATTCATTAAAAATGTAAGGGGACATGGATTTTAGGATTCGTGTTGGATGCATGCGGTTGTTGTGAGAATTCTCCATTGTCATGGCAAATAAATCAAACAAATCTACGAGTATTCCTCGACTTAATCGTGAAAGGTTTGAAAGGAATTTATTAAAGCATCCCTCCTTTAAATCATATTGCCAATCTGTTTAGGATTGAAAATGATTTGTCAATCAATCAATTTAAATTACTGAACGGTTCAAGTCTCAGATAAGATTACCTACCTTGTTCGTATTTAGTAAATTGTAGATAACTTTCATAAGTAATGATTTCAAGCTCACAATTTCTTAATGCCACTCGTATGCCGGCGACTACATTATGTATATTTTGATATGATAATTCATTTTCGAATTCTCTACGATTGTCTTCCAAAAGACAACTGATAAGGTACCGGACCTCATCTTTTCCATCTCTAAATCGTAAAGGCTTGAAGATACCAAGTTCCGTCAATCCTTTATTTTTTTATTTTTTTTTTTTATTTTGCGTGTGGAAGGTAAGTTAGACGATTTCCCCTGTAACACAAACATTTTTACATTTTCTCGCTTTCACGCAGTAAATAAAGGTACTTTACCTCTTCTGGCTATTTCGCCTGCACATAGATGAACAATCATGTAAGTTTTACCTAAAGATAAAGGTTCAAATTCACGCTTTTGTTTCTTCTTTGTAGCGTAACTTTTTCTTGTCTTGTTACTATTTTTTTTATCGTCTACATTATCTAATTCATCCTTTCTATGTTGTGATCGTAGATTTGGATTGGATGTATTTTGGGATGGTTTTGTTCGAAACATCACAAGTTTTTTTTTAGTAATCAACCAGTATTTACGTTTTGAAAGAAATTAGAAATCTCAAAAAAAAAAAAATCTCTTTTTTTTCGATGATATAAATATTAATGTATTTGTGGCGGTTTTAAGATTACCAATCAAGAGATTGTTTCAATTAATACAACAAAAAAGGAATCGAAAATAAAAAGGAAAGTAAAAAGGAAAGAAGACGAAAAAAGAAAATCGATTTCTTTAATTCCTTCTAAAAATTCATAAAAAAAAAAGGAACAGGATCCTAATTTTTTTTTTTTTTTTTTTTTTTAACCGATGATTCCCAAATATTACCGGTTTCGTAATCATTATATATTGTGATTCGATCATCACACTCGGTTCTTGATAGGTTAATAATCTCTCGGAAAAGTAGTGAAAATTAAAAGTCCGAAAAGGAATGAGATGAAATTTAATAATTGTGAAACTATTTATAACATTGTGTTGGAAAAAGAAGTATGCGTAAAATAAATGTTAGAAAAAGACAATCATGTATGAACCATACATACGCATTGTAAAATAATAATATTAATATATAAAAATATACAAATGCGGTATTTCCTGCTACACAATATAATGTTTATTTGATCGGCATCATGGTTCCCATCATTTTGTCTAAAATCGAAACCATTGGGGGACAAGAAAAAATACAAGGGAAACAAAGGATTTTACTAAAAAAAAAAGTAAAGAATTAATCTTTGTTTAAAGCTGATTTGTTATTAGTTAGTCAAAAAGGTCGGATCTAAACCAAATTTCCTAGTTTATTTTTATTTTTAATTTACCGGTAAATGCTTTTTTTTTTTTAAAAATAGTCTTTTTTATTTTATTTCATTTAACTTTTTTTTAAAATGATTTGCATAACACAAATCTGGGCCATACCTATGTGCTGTAATCATGCTGTTTTGGTTGGGTTTGCTGCGCTCCATTGGTTTCCTTCATAAAGATTTTCCTTGTTTTTTTATTTATTTTAAAAAAAAAAGGTATTCATGCCCAAGTATGGTTTTATTTTTATATCGAAAATGTAATCTAATTAATTTGGACAAATTATCTGAAATTCATAAATTTATGTGTTTAATTAGAAATATGACGTTGTAGATGATGATGATTCAATAAACCATCATGCGACCTTATTACGATAGGATAATGTAGCTGTCAATTGTTTAGCGTAAAGAAAATAAAGTTTTATGTTTCAACTCGCACTTGTTCTTTAAACTTGTCTCATAGAAGTATGGATAACAAAGATCAGATCATTGCCATTAACATACAACAGGACCTGTAAACTGCGCGCTCCTTACAAACAAGCAAAAAGCAACCTGCATGTATTCCAATCAATCATTGAATTAGTGCACTTGAAGCTTAATCGTTTTTCATTATAAGCACGGATTAATACAATAAATATAAAGTATTTGTAACAAAAACATCAATTTCCGAGAACCCTACAAAGAACGCTCCTTTGTCACCTTTTTTTTTTAAGGTGGTTCAAGAATATAAAGGATTTTATTCATAAATAAAATTTAGTACAAGAATCAATTCGAGTTATTATTTTTATGATTATTATCATTTTTTTTTTAATCAGAATAATGAGGTAAATCAAGGGAAATCGAATGATGATGAGCTTTTTTCCAAACATAGCTTTATTACATACATATCTTTTCATGGTAATATTAAAGATTTAAACTTTCCAATATCCGCTTTGGACGATATGTTACATACATTACATACGGTACATGTGTATTAAACGTAACGTTTTTAACGGTTATACGCAGAACCATTTATAATTCAAAAATCCAATTTTAATGTGATTGCTTCCATAAAACAAGATAAGGGAACGAAACAAATTCTACATGTCGTAGGGATCGTCATTCAAAATTTTCCATAGGAATAAGTGGATTTTGACTGGATAAAAATCGCCGTGTAACATTAAACTGTCGCGACAAAGGTTTTTTCAAGGAGTGAGCTAGATGTAATATTTCGTTTCTTTATTTCACTTAAATTAATCTTCAGCTATTAAATGATCTTTATTAACGATAAATGCAATAAACATCCAAATTCAAATTCAAATTCAAAAAATAAAATATATCAAAAGTAAAATTATCGTTTTGTTGAAAATTGCTAATAATTTTTCTTCTAGGTTTTAATCGAAAAATATTTAGTATATTAAATAGATATTTTAATATTGTAATTAAATATAAAATTCATAACACAAACATACATATAAATTTTATGACAAAAAAAAAAAAAAAATGTAATCGGGAAAGATGAAGAGCAAACACCGTCAGAATGCATTTGACCACGTGAAGATTATATTTGCGATTTCGGCAATAATATGTGAGATTATGAGCATTGTCTTAGAACAATGTGTAACCTGACCTACTTTATATGGCGGTATTATTTATTGTTCAGTAAAAGGCTGAACCGCCACTAAATTCCAAAAGATCTGATAGATAATTTATTACTTTGAGAAAATATGTAAAGGAGGGTATATCGATCGATATGTAAAATATTACGTAATTTCTTATGACCGAATATTTGTTGTGAAGAATAATATCGATTGGTAGGTGGTGGAGAAATGGTTCACAAATTAATAGTGAAGGTTTACAAGTAAGAGTTTTCTTGATTCACGAGTGATTATAAAGAACATTTGCCATCTCACTAATAGTCCAAATACGGTTAATCAATAAGCATGAATGCGAGAGCAAATTTTTTTCTTACTTTTTTTAAAGAACAAGTAATAACTTTCATGTTTAAGATCGATTATGATGCATTACAACGTTTCAAGTTTGAAATTAACTAGTGGTTACTCGGAAAGTGCTCTCCACAACTTTAAAAAGTAAAATAAAATTCATGATTAGATGAAAATTACTAATTTAAGCTATGTTACACAAATGTTCTGATAATTTCTATCGTAGTTCTAATTTAGAAATAAAAAAATTTTTGGAAGGAATCCTTGGCAAAATTACATATATGTATTGGTACATGCATTCAATTCTTTTTTGAACATTTTGCATATCCAATTAAGTGTGAATGAAAATTAAAATTCGGTGGAAATAATTCCGGTCTAATTTAAAATGTTTATAAATGATTGTTGTTTTTAAGGACTCGAACAATATGTTTGTTATTAAATTTTAATTAGAATTTACAATCTTCTCATTTTCATAACATATCTCGTTCTATATTTGTCTTACAATTGGAATTGATAAACGCTATCATTGTTACAATCATTTATAGTAGGGTACCGTCGAAACGATAATATAATAATAAATCAATAACAATCGTTGAAATTTTGAAACGTAAAGGGTTTCAACTTTTGCCATTCATTAAATGAACTTTTTCTCGCAATTATATTTCCGGTGACCTTTTTTTAGTCGTTTAATTTGCAAAAACAATACTTCTAATTTTACTCGAATTAGATTTTCAATTTTATTTTTAGCATAAAGAAAAGATTGCCGAAAAGCTTGTGATATGTTTCTTGTCCTTTTTTTTTATTTTTTTTCGAATTTTTTTTTGACGATCATACCAACCAAGAATTTCAGTTTATGGTTAGGGTGATATCTAAATATGGTTTAAACCTTTCCAAAGTTTTTATAATTAATGCTTAATGCTTAAATGCTTAATTATTTTATTTAAATATGCTTAAATAATGATTTATGCTTTATGCTAGCGATCAGCTTTTTACGGATAACAGTTCAATATATAGTGATTTTTCTTCAAGTGATTAAAAAAAAAAAGAGACTAAATGTTTATGGTAATAAAAATCGTGACTTTTTTCGATTACTGTGATTTTATTTTTATCAGAAGAAAAAAAAAATATTTCTATTGTCGTCATACTTTTGGTGCATGAAAATATAAATTAGTTAAATTATCTTTTTTAGTTAATTAGTTAATTAGTTAAATAGTTAATTAAATAGTTAATAAAAACAATAAATGATTAAATAAAAAATTGTTTGTTATTATTTATTGTTGGCATAAGAAAAAGCTCGTAAAAAAGTATCTGAATGAGGATCTTTTTAATTGTTAAAAAAATAATCACTAAACAAATAACAAACAAATGATTAATAAAAAAAATACAAAAGAAAAATATTAGATTGTTCATTCTTGTATTTAATTAATTAAAAAAAAAAGTGTAAATAATTATATAAATGGAAAATGGAACTGATTTGAAAAAACTAAATATCTCCCTTCTTCCTCTAAACAATAATAAATAAACAAAAATCAATTAAAATGAAAAGAAAAAGGAAAAGATATCATGCCTGCAAAAATCTCATTGATTTATCTTGTCCACTCAGTTAATGAAAAAGACAGTACAAATTATATAATTAGAGAAGCTATCATATTTGCTTAAAAGAAGATAATACCTCAATAGAGTTAAAAGTTAAACAGCTTTATTTCTAAAAGCTTAGCTGTACCTAAATGGATCCCATTATACAATTCATAAAGCATTATAAATTAACTGAAAATTTTATATTAGAGAAAAATACCTATAATCCTACTTTACAAGTAAAACCTTCTTCTTATTTATTTTCACAAAAGGATTTTTTACCAATTATCACTTAAAAAAAGAAACTTATTAATTAGTCTGAAATGAAATATAGAACTATATACAATGAAAAAATGTTCTAGTATCTGCCTGCTCAATAATTAAATCAATGTTGATTAGCTTTATAATTGCATAAAATGTGAATTTTTTTAATTAAGATTATTCTAAACTTAATAACAGTTCCTATTTCCTTAGTTAATTACTTTAAATAATTAAATAAGATTATAGCAAATGCTGGTGATATTACAGGATTCATTAAGGATAAACTTCTATCAGATTCAGTCTTTGTATTTATTTACAGATTTTATTATAAAATAGATAATCTATAAGATAATTAAAATTAATGTTACTGAATATTTTAAAAATAATTATATAAGAAATAACTTTATTATTACTTATAGGTACTTAAAATTAAACAAAAGGATTGATAAAAAAGTGATTAAGATCTGAAAATTTCTAACCTTATAATCATTAGAGAATTAACATTTATGAATCTAGAATTTATAGTGAAAATATAAAATATTAATTTTTTTCTTATATCAATTATGAACATAGAAGCAACTTTATGAAGCAAATTTACTTTATTTGGTCAGTATTGGAATAGTCTACAAGAAGAATATCAGTCTAAATTATGACTAATATAACTTTTCTAATAATAAAGAAAGAATAACAAATAAAGCTTAAAAGAAAATATATATTATACACATAAATATAACTAACTTTTATTATTATTTGCTTTTAAACTTTACCTTTTTTTGTCTTTTTTAAAATGATATAAAAATAAATATAAAAATAAATATATATATATGTTTATTTATCTGCAATAATTAAATATTTTTGCTTATAAATAAATAATACAAAAAAGAATTATTATATAAAAAAATTAACTGTGACTAATTTATGAATATAACTAATAAATAGTTTTAGAAATTATTATTAAATTTAAATACAAGTATACTAACTATATATTGATTTAAATTTTAAGCAAACGGATAATAAAATACTTTATATAATATAAAAAAATCTTTTACTTCGTTTAAACTAAAAATAAATAAAGATTATTCTTATAAAAAATACTATTTTATAATTATATAGTATTTGACAAAAAGATTAATAAATGCTATATAAAATATGTGTAAAAGAAAAAAATTTAATAAAAACTTGAATTTGTAACTTATAAATAAATAATAATAAATGAACAATAACTTTTAAATAGCAAATAATAAGATAAATGATAATTAAATTATTGAATAATTAATATAAAATTCATTTTAATTATTTCTTTGATTTAAATAATAATAAAATATTTAATTCTATTAAACTCTTGATCTAGACTATCTAAATAAATAAAAATATATATATAATTTTAATAAGAATATAATCTGCTTTCTAAACTTTTTTAAGCATAATAAAAATAAAAAATAAATATATACCAATCATAAATTTTCATTGTTATTATATCAAAAAAAAAGAAAAATATAGTTGAAAATTTGAATAAAAATATTTCAGCAATATATAATATATATTATATAGATACACTATTTAAAAATGTAATCAATTTATTCTTACCTAATTTTAATAATCCAATAATCCACTTATAATAGTTATAATAAATTGCTAATATATTACTTGTGAGTATAAATTTTACTACCTATATTCTAACTCACAAAATTATATGAAAACTAAATTAAACTTTTTAATGCATATATAATAAATTTTAAACTTCTATATTAAAAGAATATTCTGATATCCTTTATGTCTGTTGTAAAAGACTTTTATATAAAGATAGTTATCGTAATTAAAAAAAATGGCGCAATTGAGTCACAACTTATGATATAATTAATTATTCTTATAGCGTAATTAAGTTGCAACTCAATTTAAATTTGAAAATAATTATGAGACCATCTTTACTCCTATATAAAAATAAAGTTACGTAAATACATTATGATTAATCTTAAATATATCTTATTGAACAGATAATTAAATTAACGTACTTACCTAATATGAAATATTAAGGATTAGATTTCTAAAATACTATTATACTTATATTACGTAAAATTACGTATTAAGTTTTAATTTTCTATATTAGTAGAAGTATCAGATAGGATAAATGTAATATCTTCATATTATAAAAAATTTTTGTCACTAGTTTATCTGTATTGCTTTCTTAAATAAATTCTAAATGCTAATCCTTATATAAAATATCATAGTATTATGAGAATAATGAGTTATTTGATTAATTTTAAAGTACTATTATTATACTCTAACATAATAGATGTATACTTTTAACCTTTTAATATAACTATATACTAAATGAATAAATTTTAATGATACTTTAAAATAAGCTTCTCATTGGTTAAATTTATACAATTCTTACTTATATAATTATAATAACATTCTAAGCTAAAGTCTACATTAAGAATAGTAGGCTTATTTTCAATTATTACATATATTTCTAATGATAATATTGTATCATTAATTAATAATAGTACTGATGGTGAATCTACCTAGTAAAGTATACAACAAAATTTTATACTCATAACTAATAATTGAATTTATCTGCAATAATAATAATTATTTATTACTTATTTTCATTTACGACTTGAATATTAAACAGTTTTTATTTACTCACCTATTTTTATATAGTAAAGATTACTTTTACAATATAAGAAAATAATATGATCAAATAAAAATAGAACAGAAAATATGCTAAATATATGCTACTATTTAATAATTTGAGATTTAAACTTGATTATTACTAACTATCATATATTTATCTTCAATTAGAAAAACTGATATTATCAAAATACTCAATATATATTATATAAAAGAAATATAGATAAATTACAATAACTTTTATCTTCATTTGACCTATTATAATAAAATAATTACTCAAAAGTGATGCAAATCAATGAGACCTTAATCACATTAATATCCATTTTTATCAAAATAGAAGATTTCTATTTTCATGAAAAAGAATTACACTTTAATTTAATGTTACAAAATTTTAGTTTTTTCACAATCTTCATCATCTTATTAATAGTAAAAAATAGGTAGATAAACCTTCATGATATATTATATCAAACTGATAATATTAATATAATTTTAATCAACTAATCTTTATACTGTACCTCTTACATTATATATTGATTTAGATTAATTAAAAAATAAGTATAAAAAAATAAAAAAATTAGTAATTAAGATATATTTATAGAAATTTTTTAATTAAATTAAATTTAAAAAAAAGAAGCTGCTTATAAATAGATGTTATTAAATCACAAAATCTATTAATCACATAATCGAAAAATATGTAATATGCTCAGATCTATTAGATCTAATATAAGAACTCAAATTATATCAAAAAGTATTGACCTACCAAATTTATTAATATGATCCCTTTTAAGTATAGTAGATTCACTACCTCTGATAATAGATATAAAAGGCTTTTATGATCATTCTTAAATACTACTTATTTCAATTCAAATTTCTATAGATATATATATATATAAGTGTATCATACCTTCATATCAGTAAATAATTTCTTATTATTCTGAAACTTTAATAATCTGAAACATCTATATAAACTTACAATATATAATATTTAGAGGATTTGCCAAATATATTATTAAATATATAATAAAAGCAGAACTCTTCACATCTTTAATATTGCAAAAAGTAACTAATTTAGAGAATATATAACTATTTAAAAATTAAGAATAATTGAAGCAATATTCTTATTACTTAGTAAAACAATTTACAACTCCTTAATATAAGTAAAATATTTTATTATAGACTTTTTAAATCACAGATTAAAAACAGTTTAACCTATCTAACTATTAATAAATGAAAATAATAATTCTTATTTAAAGATCTATTAAAAAATACATAAATAGATTTGCAAATGAAAATTTTGATCAAGTAACCTATCTAAAATACTTTAAAAATTACGTTATTTAGAAAAATAGGCTAATAAATACATAAAGAGAAATATATTAGGATTAATTTAAAAATTATATCCTAAAGATTTAAATTAATAATTATAAGATATCGTTTTATAAAACTAACTGATAAAAGACATATTTTTATTAATTACTATTAAAAATTATACTAGTATAAAGTGAAAATAAACTGAAAGGAAACTCTTAACATATCATGATAATTATTTATTTACCTTTTCAAATATTACTAAAAAAAATTAATCAAAACATCCAAAACTACTCTAATAAATAAAACAATTTATGAATATAAGATATTCTAAAATTTTAAATTAGTTATTATTAAGTCTAAAAAATATTTTTTTGAGAAATATAACTACAATCTAAAAAGTCAATTAGATTTATTAAAAATTTTATCTATAATATTCCCTGTAAATATTATATACCAATTATTATTTGATCAATATTATGCAGTATTCACCTTAAAATTTTTCTTAGATAAAAAAATAAATGCCATTTGCTTTACTTTTCATTACTAGATTAGAGAGAATAGGAAAATCATATATCATTCACCTTTTGATTAACTCATTAAAAAATAGAAATTTAAATTACCTCTTGATAGTTCTAATAGGTATTACTACTCAAAATATTAGAGAAATTACTATTATACTTCTTTAAAAATATTAACAACTCAATTAAGTTTTTATGCTTTAATATTCTATGATAATAAATTCAAAGAATAACTAAATTAAATCAGTATTATAATAGTAGAAGAAGTCTTATAGTATCAGCTTAATTCTTAGAATTTATATCAAATATATTTATTACTATTTTTAATAATAATATAGTATTTAGAGGTATCAATATTTTAGTTAGTAATTTAACATAACTTCTACTAATCACAGACATACAAGTATTTAAATCATCAATATAAAGACTATTTTATCTTTTTTTCCTATAGCAATCTTACTGTCAATAAGAATATTTTGAATTCTTTAATATTTTACAAAATATCACTTCAGAACATAACAAATAACATTTAAATAAGCTACAAAGAAATATCAAGAATTTGATTTTAATAAACTGATAGATCTCTTACTTAATATCACAAACATTGTAAATTACCACAAAATAGCTAAAAAAATAATCAGCTGATCTGCAATACCCTTTCAAAAATAAAAGGAATATTCTTTATTTTTAATGTCATAGATATTGTAAACAGTAAAAGATAAGACACAATCCTGGCCAAAATATATTTAAATCAAAGATGAATCTATTAATATCAATTTAAATTCAATAAGATATAAAGATAATGTACTTAAATAACTCTAAAGTAGAATTTGACATCTGCAATAAAACAATTGATATCATTACCAATATTAACTCTAAAATAAACTTAATCTAAGTCTCATTTAACGTAATAAGTAGAATTGTTAATTTAGAAATTAAATAAATTATAAATTATTTCATTATCAATGAAAACTCTACTAGTCATTAACAATTCTTAATACAAAACTGCTATAGTCTAACTATGCATAAAATTTAAGAATTTATCTTATATGATATATCTCTCAATTTAAATGACCAAATTTCCTTTTCTGATTAAACATACATTGCTTTCAGTTGATGTTCTAATTAAAAATATATTCAAATAGTAACTCTTAATAAATCTGTATTTATAACTAATCAAAAAATAATCATAAAATATACTCATCTTGAAAGTGTAGCTAAAATCCATAAAATCTTTTAACCATACTGTATGTTCTAATAACTCTATAATGCTTTTATAAAAATAACTTTAAATTTTAATAATACAAAATTTAAACTTTTATTAAATTTTATTAAAAAAAAGAAATGAAAATTTTAAAAATAATCAAATCGAAATTTACTACAAAATAACCTACTTCTCATATGATATTTACCTAATATATGTATCTATATATTATAATAATAATAATATTACTGTAATATAATAAATAATATAAACATGATGATTGTAATTATGAATTCATAATCTGTAATTGCTATTTTAATTATTATTTAAAACATGATTATTCAATTTCAAGTCAGTCATTTAACTGGTTGATTAAAATCAATCAAAATTAGTCAGTCAACTGGTCAATCAATTGGTCTATCAGAATTCTTTGATAGAATGTAAAGCTCTGAATGGTTCGGATTAATCTGAAAATTTTTGGTTCAGATCAACTTCGATTCGGTTTCGAATTGCAAAAATTTCAATCTGAAAATTTTCGGTTCAGTTCGGATTTTTTTCAGATTATCAATCTAATCTGAACTGAAAAAAATCTGAACTGAACCAAAAATTTCAGATTAATCCGAAATTTCAGATCGTTTAGAACGATGAAATTATCGTTCCAAACGAACGATAAAAGGATTGTTCAATTGGAACAATTAAATTATCGTTCTAAACGAACGATAAAAGAATCGTTCATTTAGAACAATTGAAGTTATCGTTCTAAACGAACGATAAGAAAATCGTTTGATTAGAATGATGAAATTATCATTCTAAACGAACGATAAAAAAATCGTCATTTGTAACGATTGAAGTTATCATTTCAAATGAAGGATAAAAAAATCATTCGAGTGGAATGAGCAAATTATCATTCCAATTGAAC
>CAJVPP010000501.1:0-31004 GCA_910592005.1 Funneliformis mosseae
CTATGATAATCTTATCCGAAGTGGTTAATAGCTCATTTACTAACTTTTCATCTTTAAGTTCCTTAATAAGGTACTGTCTGGCTTTCTCCGAATTTTCCTTGATTTTCTCGACTTGATCTGTTGTTGACGAAATAGTTAGGTAGCGGATTGACAAGGCCGTTTCCCATGCACTTTGTGAGATATTCTTTAATTTGTCACTAATGTCGTGAGATTGAACCGTCTTTTGAATGGTATCAGATGAGATATCAATGTGCTCAGATACATGTTTGTCCAATTTAATAGAGCCATCGGGTTTTTGAGTTGAAACGATCTTTTTGGTGGTTTCGGGAGTGGTCTTGGATTTAAGGGTTAGGAGTGCTGCAGTGTTTTCAACAGATCTCACCGCATGAGTCGCACCCTCTGTGATGGTCTTGGTAGTGCTGTCTACGGCATCATCAACAGCTGTGGCGATAGATTTAGTGGTGCTACCAAGATAATCGCCAACCGAAGAAGCAATAGGCGCAGTCCATCCGAACCAAGATGATGATTGTTTTTTCTCATGGGAAACCTTTTCGACCACAACCTTTTCGCATGATTCCAAGATTACTTTTTCTAATTTTTCGTCCTTTATTTGTTTGTGTAACCACTCACGAGCCTTTTCGTTTTGAACTTTCCATTTCGATTCGTGTCCACTTAGTACCTTATTGCAGTATGCCAATGTTATGAACGTGTTCCAAGTTTTAATGTCCAATTTCTTGACGCGTTCATCAGTGACACGAATTGAAGATATAATGTCTTTAGTTGTGGTTATACCAAGGTTTTTGGTAATTTTTTCGGAAATTTCAAACGAACCATCATTATTTTGAGTTTTGGTAACTTCATCGACCTAAAATTTATAAATTAGATTGTAAGTATGCAAAATTAAAGGTATCACGTTAATTTATTCCTAATTAAATAATAATCACGAACCTCTTCTACGGTTACGGTTTCTTGAACCTTTTCGAAGATTACTTTGTTGGCTTTTTCTTTAACTACTTTCTTTGTTGCATGATCAACAACAACTTGATCGGTCTTTACTAATAATTCTTTCACCTTCTCGTCACCTCCTAATTGGGATTTCAAATATTTCTCCGCCTTTTCGTATTTCTGTTTTACTTCTGGTGATGAATCCGCGGATGATGTTTTTCGGAGGAAAGATAAGGTCATGGCAGTTTCAATGATTGACTTGTTTTCCGGTAATTTGATACCTTTAGTGGTGAAGTAAGATTTGACGGAGGATACCAATGATTCATTAGATTCAGTTTCGAGCTCCTTAGAAACCTCCTCGGTTAATTGTAGAGATCCATCATCTTTTTGTTTCGATACAATTTCGTGGACCTTCTCAGTTGAAGTAGATTGTTGAACGGTTGCAACGGCATCTTTCTTCTCTTTCTGAACGCTTTGATCTATGATAATCTTATCCGAAGTGGTTAATAGCTCATTTACTAACTTTTCATCTTTAAGTTCCTTAATAAGGTACTGTTTGGCTTTCTCAGATTGTAATTTGTATTTTTCGGGTTGAAGTTTTGAAGCAATAGTCAAATATCTGAGATTTAAAGCTGTTTCCCATGCGTTATGAGAGACATTTTTTAATTGTTCGCTGATGCCATAATTCTGGACTGTCGTTTTTAAGTTGTCAGAAGATATATCAAGTTGTTTGGTTACATGTTCGTTCAATTTAATCGAACCATCGGTTTGTTGAGTTGAAACGATCTTTTGGGTGGTTTCGGGAGTGATCTTAGACTGAAGGGTGATAATTTCATAACCGTGATAGACAGAATCGGGACCAGAAGAGAATGCTACGCTCCCGATTTTATCGTAACCGCTTTGGATTACATTAGTGGCTGTGGATCCAACACTTGAAACGCCTTCCCAAATCGAACTCCAGCTTGACTTCTCCTTTTCTTTTTGTTGCTTTTTCTCGTCAGACTTTTGTTTAATTGTTTTTTTAGAAATCTTTTCTACCACGACCTTTTCGCATGATTCCAAGATTTCTTTTTCTAATTTTTCGTCCTTGATTTTGTCGTGTAACCACTCACGAGCCTTTTCGTTTTGAACCTTCCATCTCGAATCGTGTTTAACTAATACCTTATTGCAGTAAGCCAATGTTATGAACGTGTTCCAAGTTTTAATGTTCAATTTATTGACTCGCTCATCAGTGACACGAATTGAGGAAACAATGTCTTTTGTTGTGGTTATCTCAAGGTCTTCGATAATTTTTTCGGAAATTTCAAACGAACCATCATTATTTTGAGTTTTGGTAACCTTATCGACCTAAAATATATAAATTAGATTGTAAGTATGAATGTAATACAAGGTATCATATGTTAGTTGATTATTCAGTTAGATAGTAACAAACCTCTTCTACGGTAACGGATTCTTGCACTTTGTTTACGACCGCTTGATTGGCTTTTTCTTTGACAACTTTTTTAGTTGCCTGTTCAACAACAAATTTATCAGTTGTTTCCAATAATTGCTTTTCTAATTTTTCATCACCTAACTGGGTGCTTAAATATTTTCTTGCTTTTTCGTAACTTTCTTTATGATCAGCTTCTGAAGATGGGGCGGTCTTTTTGAGGAATGATAATGTTAATGCAGTATTAATCAATGATTGGCTCTCTGGTGATTTTAATTTTTTGTCACTGAAATAAGTTTGAACTGAAGAAGCTAGAGATTTTGAAGAAGTAGCTTCAAGGTCTTTAACAACTTTATCATCAAGAGTAAATGATCCATCCTCTTTTTGATTAGATACAACTACTTTAACAGTTTCCGGCGAAGTGCAACTTTTAATAGCGGTGACGGCTGCTTTCTTTTCTTCGTTAACTACTTTTTTGGTACTCTTCTCCACGACAAATTTCGTTGATGCGTCTAATAATTCTCTCTCTAATTTTTCATTTTTAAGTTGTTGACTTATATACTTTCTTGCTTTGTCTTGCTGTTCTTTGACTTGATCTTGATGTTGAGATCCAGAAGTTCCTAAAAAGCTTAAGCTAATCGCCGTTTCCCATATATCCTGAGGAAGTTTCTTTAGTTTATCACTTACTGCATAAGTTTGAACTGATGATGTAATATTATCGGATGAAACGTCAATTTGTTCGGACACGACCTTGTTTAATTTGATAGATCCGTCGCTTTTTTGAGCTGAAACAACATCTTTGACGGTATCAACGGTGGTCTTTGATTGGAGGACCACAAGCGCTGCAGCCTTCTCATTCTTCTTTTCTTCCCGAATTACTTTACTAGTTGTTTTTGCGACGACTAATTTTTGAGATGCTTTCAATAATTCTTCTTCCAAAGTCTCGTCATTAATTTGTTCCTTGATATATTTTCTAGCTTTTTCGTATTTCTCCTTCCACTGGCTTTCATGAGCAGGTGATGTAGTTTGAAGATAGGCAATAGTAAAGGCGGTATTAAAAACTTTAGGATTTTCAATCTTTTTCAATTTTTCACTCGTTACATATTTCTTTGCTGTTGTTATAAGGGTTCCTGAAGAGACGTCAAGATCTTTGCAAACTACTTCACTTAACCCAAATGATCCATCTTTTTCGTCGTGAGTTGAAATGACGGTTTTGGTCGTTTCTTCATTGATCTTTGATTGAATTGTCACTAAGGCTGCCTTCTTTTCTGTATTCTTCTTTTCTTTTGTTTGTTTGAGGGCCGTCTTTTCTATCACGAATTTATCCGACGTTCTAATGATTTCTTCTTCTAACTTTTCGTCACCTACTTTCTCACTAAGATACTTTCTAGCTTGATCGTACTTATCTTTCCATTGTCCTTGATAGGCGGTTGCGTTGTTTTTCAGGAAACTTTAGAATCAAAGGTAAGGGAAGTTGGAATGTTAGTAACAGAAATGTTTATTTAAAAGTCAAAATTTTTATTTTATTTACCTTAGTGTTGCGGCCGTAGACCAAATCGAAGAATCTGAATTCTTCTTTAATTTTTCATTGGTGGTATACTTTTGAATGTTGGATACCAAGGTGTTTTCAGAAGACACATCCAATTTATCTGAAACTTCTTTACTTAATTCGAATGAACCATCCGTTTTCTGTTTGGTGATAATGGCTTGTGTGGTCTCAGCTGTGGTGGATAATTGTGCTTCAGTAATCGCATCACGTTTCTCTTTTTGTTTTTGCTTAATAGCAACCTTTTCGGTGGTTTTTTGTACCACAATCTTTGAACAAGTTTTAAGAATCTCCTCTTCTAATTTGTCATCATTAATTTGTTCATGAAGGTATTTTCTCGCCTTCTCATATTCCACTCTCCAAGTTTCTTCATGTGCTGAGGCGGAGGTTTTTAGGTAACTTAATGTCAAGGCTGTTGACCACCAATGGTGGTTGGAGATGGTTTTTTGTAGAGATTCGCTGACGGCGTAGTTTTTGACGGTAGTAACTAAGGTTTCCTTTGTTACATCAACTTGTTTGCAGACGTCTTCGGACAAATCAAAAGACCCATCTTGTTTTTGGGTGCTGGTAACCTTCTTTATGGTCTTGACATCCGTCTTTGATTGTACGGCAAGTAAAGCAACACGTTTTTTCTTTTGTTTTTCCTTTAGAGAAACTTTGGCGGTGGTCTTCTCAACTAAAATCTTTTCACTCGTTTTCAAGATTTCTTCTACCACCTTTTCATCTTTGACTTGTTCAGAGAGATATTTCCTTGCCTTTTCGTATTGTGCCTTCCATGTGTCTTCGTGAGCCGAAGCCGAAGTTTTGAGGTAGTTAATCGTCAATGCAGTAGACCACAAATCTTTCTTGTCCACGTGTTTCTTTAATTCTTCACTTACAGCGTAAGTCTTGACGGTTGTAATTAAAGAATTTGATGAGTCGGTAATATCAAGTTGGTCGGAAACCGTCTTGTTGAGCTCGAATGATCCATCGGATTTTTGGGATGAAACAACAGCCTGTGTAGTTTCGACGGAAGTCTTTGATTGAATCTTGGCCAAAGCGACTCGTTTTACTTTTTGTTTTTCTTTGCGAGAAACCTTTTCCGTGGTCTTATCATAAACATATTTTTCGCAAGAACGAAGCAACTCGCTTTCCAATTCTTCGTTGTTGAGTTCTTTGTGAAGGTATTCTCTGGCCTTTTCATATCCGATTCTCCACGTTTTTTCATGAGCGGTGGCAGTTGTTTTGAGATAGCTGGTTTTTTTTTAAAAAAAAAAAATTGTCAACTTCTTTTCTCTTAGGTCTCAAAAGACAAATAGGAAATTCTAAAATACTCACCTTAAGGTTATTGCTGTAGAGATTAATTTGCTATCAACTTTTTTGAGTTTTTCGTTAACGATGTAAGGTTGAACGGAGGAAGTTACAGTTTCCGACGTAACATCAATACTCTTGGTAATGGTTTCGCTAATATCAAATGAACCGTCTTGTTTTTGTGTTTTACAAACAACTATGGCAGATTGAGGAGTCGTCTTCGTTTGTACATGAACAAGGGCGGTTTGTTTTTCTTTGCGAATCACTTTTTCTGATGCCTTCTTGATAACAAATTTGTTGGTCACATTTGAGAGTTCTTCCTCCAATTCGACGCTATTAAGTTTTTTGCTAAGGTATTTCTTCGATTCTTCATATTTTGTTCTCCATTCACCTTCGTATTTATTTGCCGCGATCTTAAGATAGTTTAGCGAAACAGCAGTGCTATATATGCTTTCATCAGCAACGTTCTTAAGTTTGTCACTAACGTCACAAGTTGAATTGATCGTAGAAACTAATTTGTCGGATTCAATGTCAAGCTTCTTGGTGATTACACTACTCAATGGGATTGATCCATCCTCTTTCTGAGAGGAGACGATAGTTTTGGTTTTTTCCAAAGTGGTTGAAGATTGTATAACAGTAATGGTCTTTCTTGTTTGCTTCTTTTCAACATTTTCTGTGGCTTTAGTGACGACATACTTGGAACAAACTGCTAAAAGCTCCTCTTCTAACTTTTCATCCTTGATTTGCTCCTTCAAATATTTTCTTGCACGTTCATATTGAATATTCCAATGTGGTTTATGTTGAGGTGCTGCTGTTTTTAGGTAACAAATTGTCAGGGCCGTTGAGAACCAAGCAGAATTCGAAATTTGTTTGATTGATTCGCTCTCTGTTTTTGATTGAATTGAAGTGATCAAAGTCTCTTTGGATGCTATATCAAGCTTCTTTCGGATAACATCGCTTAATTCAAAACGACCGTCTTCTTTTTGAGTAGATACAATGGTTGTAGTTTTCTCAAGGGTTGTGGACGTTTGAACTGCAACGATAGCGGCTTGTTGTTTTTCAACGACAATTCGTTTTACCTTTTCTTCTTCGGTTTCATCGCGAGTAGAATAATCAATGCTTTGATAGATGGAGTCGACACCAGTTGTGATTGATCGAGAAATGGTACCAAAGACGTCACCAAGACCCCAACCTCGTGATTGTACTTTCTGATCTCTTTTCTTATCAGACGTTTGTTTAATTGTTTTCTTAGAGACCTTTTCAACCACAACCTTTTCGCATGATTCCAAGATTTCTTTTTCTAATTTTTCGTCCTTGATTTGGTTGTGTAACCACTCACGAGCCTTTTCGTTTTGAACTTTCCATTTCGATTCGTGTCCACTTAATACCTTATTGCAGTAAGCCAATGTTATGAACGTGTTCCAAGTTTTAATGTCCAATTTCTTGACGCGTTCATCAGTGACACGAATTGAGGATACAATGTCTTTTGTTGTGGTTATCTCAAGGTCTTCGGTAATTTTTTCGGAAATTTCATACGAACCATCATTATTTTGAGTTTTGGTAACTTTATCGACCTAAAATATATAAATTAGATTGTAAGTATGTAAAATTAAAGGTGTCACGTTAATTTATTCCTCAATTAAATAATAATAATCACGAACCTCTTCTACGGTTACGGTTTCTTGCACCTTTTCGAAGACTACTTTGTGGGCCTTTTCTTTAACTACTTTCTTCGTTGCATGATCAACAACAATTTGATCGGTCTTTTCTAATAATTCTTTTTCCACTTTCTCGTCTTTTATTTGAGTGCTTAAATATTGCTTCGCCTTTTCGTATTTCTGTTTTACTTCTGGTGATGAATCCGCGGATGACGTTTTTCGGAGGAAAGATAAGGTCATGGCAGTTTTAATGATTGAATCGTTTTCGGGTAATTTGATATCTTTATTAGTGAAGTAAGATTTTACAGTGGAAGCAAGTGATTCGATAGATTCGGCATCAAGTTCTTTAGTGACAGTCTCGGTTAATTCTAAGGATCCATCGACTTTTTGATTTGATATAATTTCGTGGACCTTCTCAGTTGAAGTAGAGTTTTTAATAGCACCGGACACAGCCTTTTTCTCGTCAGTGATTACTTTCTCTGTGCCCTTTTCTACGATGATCTTTTCTGAGGCAGTTAATAATTCTTCCACTAATTTTTCGTCTTTAACTTCATTAATCAGATATTTTTTCGCCTTTTCATACTTATTAGCCCATTCAGTTTTATGTTGATCGCCTGTCTTTTTCAAATATTGAATCGAAAGAGCCGTATTCCACCATTTGTCACTCTCTTTTGATTTAAGTTTCTCACTTTTAACGTATGATTTAACGGTGTCATTAAGGTTTTCGTTAGAAACGCCAATCTTTTCCGTGATGACCTTACTCAATTGGAAGGAACCGTCTGATTTTTGATCGATTAAAACTTTCTTTGTATCTTCAACAGTGTTCTTTGATTGAAGAGAAATCAGCGCCGCTGCCTTTAAATCCTTCTTTTCCTGTCGTTCCTGTTTGCGGACAACATTTGTAGATGATTCAACGATCAATGTTTGGGATGCCCTAATCAATTCCTCTTCTAAATCCGCATCCTTGATTTGCTTTGAGAGATATTCTCGAGCCTGATTATACTTTTCCTTCCAATTACTATCGCGAGCAGATGATGTATTTTCTAAATAGGTGATAGTAATGGCCGTGCTGAATAGTTTGGGATTGTCAATCTTTTTTAATTTGTCGCTTGTCACGTATTTCTTTGCCGTTGTAACAAGAGCTCCTGAAGGAATGTCAAGATGCTTACAAACTACATCATTTAATCCAAAAGAACCATCTTTTTCTTGAGTTGAAACGACGGTTTTAATGGTTTCTTCGGTGGTCTTTGTTTGAATAGCTAACAAAGCCTTTTGCTTTACTACTTGCTTCTTCTCTTCAACTTGCTTAACCACGATTTTTTCTTTTACCAATTTGTCCGCTGCTTTCAACATCTCATCCGCAGCTTTCTCATCGTTTCCGAGTTGTACTTTGAGATAATTCTTCGCTTGATCATACTTTTCCTTAACTTCAAGCGAACCAGAATTAATTTTCAGATAATTTAAACTTAACGCGGTAGTCCAAGCTGATTCCGAAGCATTCTTGACTTTTTCATTTGTAGTTATGGTACTAACGGTGGTCTTCAAATTTTCCTTGTTGATATTTAGATCCTTACTGACTGTATCGCTTAATTCAATTGATCCATCACTCTTTTGTTTAGAAATGATGGATTGGGCTTTATCGGGCGAACAGCTTTTTTGAATGTCAGAAATTGCTTGACGCTTCTCGGCTTTCTTCTGCTTAGAGATAACTTTCTTTGTAGATTTATCAACGACGAGTTTCGAAGTGACTTTCAAAACTTCTTCCTCAATAGCGCTGTCATTAATTTGTTTCTTGAGATACTCTCTAGCTTTCTTGTATTCTACCGTTGACTCGTCAGTTGAACCGCTAACTTTTAGGTAGGAAATAGTGACCGCGGTTGAAATAACATCATCATTAAGCTTCTTCTCTTTGATGTATTTCTTCAAGGTTTCATTGGTGGTATAAATTATCAAAGAATTATTTAGAGTTTCTTTGGAAGAAATGTCAAGACGTTGAGCGATGGTATCAACAAGTGTGAATGATCCATCACTCTTTTGCGATTCTTTAACAACTTTAATGGACTTGACATCGGTTTTTGATCGAACGATAGACAATGCGGCTTGCTTCTCCTCCTTCTTTTGTTCTTTTGTAACTTTATAGGTGGTCTTTTCCACAACTACCTTCTTGGTCGTTTTCAAGATCTCCTCTTCCAAATCGGCGTCACCAACTTTTTTGCTGAGATACTTTCTGGCATCTTCATATTGCACTTTCCAGGTTGATCCATAGGTTAAAGCGTTGTGTTTTAGATAATTAACTAAAAAAGATTAAACGAGATTGTGAAACACAAAGGATTAGTATCGATTGATCAAATCGAAAAGATGCGCTCATCGAACAAAAAACGAATTGCATGTTTGTATTTTTCCATCCTTACTTGTGACTGCAGTTGTCCAAACTGAATCATCTTTAACTTTATTCTTGACACGCTCGTTCGTTGCAAAAGCGCGACAAGTATTAACTAAAGTGCTCGTTGATGAAACGTCGAGTTGCTTGCTTACTTCATCACTCAATTCAAATGACCCGTCTGATTTTTGAGTTGTAACAACTTTCTTGACAGTTTCTTCTGTAGTCTTCGATTGAGCGATAGTCAAGGCGATTCTCTTTTGTTTTACTTTTTGTTTTTGGACTACAACAGTAGTGCTTTTTTGTACAACAAATTTCTTACAAGCTTTCAAGAGTTCTTCTTCTAATTCTGTGTCCTTGATTTCTTTGCGAAGGTATTTTCTGGCTTTCTCATATTGAACTTTCCAGTGTTGTTCTTGTGAGGAAGCTGTGCTCTGCAAGTAGCTGATGGTGACGGCGGATTCAATCAATTTTTTATTTTGAACTTGAGTAAGTTTCTTTAATTTTTCACTAACTGCAAATGATTTAATGGAAGTAACGAGAGTTTCGGAGGATGAAACTTCAAGATGCTTGCTAAGATCTTTGCTCAATTCAATTGAACCGTCAGATTTTTGGGTTGATACAATGCTAATTACGGTCGCGGCTGAAGTCTTATTATTGAGATAAGTCAAGGCTTCTTGTTTCTTCTTTAATTTATCTTTAATGATTGCTTTGTGCGTTGTTTTATGAACAACTAATTTTTCACACGACTTCAAAATTTCTTCTTCTAATTTAGCATCCTTAACTTTTTCACTTAGATACTTTCTTGCCTTTTCGTACTCAACCTTCCAGTGTTTCTCGTGAGCGGATGCTGTAGTTTTGAGATAACTGATCGCTAATGCTGTTGAAATGATTGTATCATCTTTAACCTTCTTTACTTTTTCGCTAACAGCGTATGAGTGAACGACACTGGTCAACGATTCCTTTGAGACATCGACATTCTTGCTGAGGGTTTCACTGAGTTCAATTGATCCATCTTGTTTTTGGGTGGACACACTTTCTTTGGCCGTACTTACAGTCGTTTTGGATTGAACCTTAGTCAAGGCTAATCTCTTTTCTTTTTTGACTTGCTTGCGAACAACGTTTGTGGTGGTTTTATGAATTACAACTTTCTTTGCAGCTTCTAATAACTCTTCTTCCATCTTCTTATCTTTAATTTGAATGCTCAAGTACTCTCTGGCCTTCTTATATTGAACTTTCCAAGTAGATTCGTGAGCGGTACAATAATTTTCAAGGTAATTTAATGAAATCGCCGTCTTCCAGATATCAACATTCGTCACCTTCTTCAAACTTTCAGTGGTGGAATATGTTTTCACAGAGGTGAGGACGGATTCATTTGAGATGCCACAATTCTTGGTGATTACCTCACTTAATTCAAGGCTACCGGTATCTTTTTGTGTTGAAACGATGGATTGGGCATGTTCCGCTGTTGTCTTTGACTGGACGTGCAACAAGGCGGTTCGCTTTTCCTTCTTCTTTTGTTTGTAAATGACCTTTGAACGGCTTCTATCAATAATGAGTTTCGAGCATGATCTCAGTATTTCTTCTTCAAGCTCAACGTCCTTAATCTGTTCTCTCAAGTACTTCCTCGCACGTTCATATTCAACCTTCCAAGTTTCTTTATGAGCACTGGCGACAGTACTCAAATAGGAACATGTTAGAGCAGTGGAGATAACGGTATCATTGACGACGGACGCGGTTTTGACGCGTTCGCTAACGACATATGATTTAAAGGAAGAAACAATGTTTTGTGTGGAGGTAGAAACAAGATCAAGTTGTTGGCTAATTTCATTAGAGAGGCTAAAGGAACCATCTTGTTTTTGTACTTTGATGATCTTTTTCGTGGTCGTAACATCGGTTTTGGATTGGATATGGGATATTGCGATCCTCTTTTCCTTTTGCTTTTGTTTACGAACAGCGGTTTCAGAAGTCTTTTCCATCACTAATGTACTACAGACCGATAAAACTTCCTTCTCTAGTTCCTCGTCATTACATTGACTGGTAAGCCATTTCTTTGCATTTTCGTATTTTGATTTATAATGAGATTCATGTGTGGAAGCCGTGGTCTTGAGATATGCAAGTACGGTCGCGCATTCAATGATTTTAGCATTGGTTATCTTCTTGACCTTTTCGCTGACGTCATAAGACTTGATGGTGGTCAGTAACGATTCCGATGAAGATACATCGATACGTTTGCTAACTTCTTCACTTAATTCAAAAGCGCCTTCTTGTGTTTGTTTTGAGCAAATGGCCTTTGCTGTGTCAACTGTGGTCTTTGATTGAATGTGTAATAAGGCGGCACGTTTCTTTTTGACGACAACCTTTTGCGTAGCTTTTTCCACGCATAGCTTATAGGAAGCTTCCATTAATTCTTCTTCTAATTTGGCATCTTTGATCTGACTGCTTATCCATTTCCTTGCGGTTTCATATTGAGCCTTCCATTGAATATCATGTTGAGAGGCTGAAAGTTTAAGGTAATGGAGTTGAATTGCGGTTTGCCACACGGAGGTTTTCGTCGTGATCGTATCTTTGAGTTTATTAGACGTGGCATATGATTCACAAGTAGAAACAAAATTGTTATTGGAAACATCAAGTTTCTTTGAAATGGTTTGGTTCCATTCGAAATGATTCGATTTGAATGAGGATAGGATAGATTTTGTCTTTTCGATTGTTGTGGAAGTTTGAATGGAAGCCAAAGTGGAACGTTGTTGTTTTCGGATAACCTTTTGAGTCGCTCTTTCTACTACCAATTTTTTGCTTATGGCCAAGATTTGTTCTTCTTTCTCAACATCTTTGATTTGTTCTTTCAGGTATTTCCTTGCCTTTTCATATTGAACCTTCCAGTGGGTCTCATGTTGATTAGCACACGTCTGCAGATAACTGATCGTCAAAGCGGTCGAAACAATTTCGGCCTTGGTCGTTAACTGTTTGATTGACTCATCGGTGGTATAAGATTGAATCAATTTAATCGAGGACTCCTCGGAGATCTCAAGTTTCTTGGAAACAACCTCACTTAATTTGAAGTATCCTTCTGTATGTTGATAAGAAATGATTGACTTGGTCTTTTCAACTGTAGTAGATGATTGAACGGAAACAAGAGCTACACGTTTTTGCTCAACTGTGTAGGTGCTTTTTTCAACAGCTTCCGTTACGATGGACTTAGGTTGTGTGACTTGTACCGTGACTGGTTTGATCGTTGGTTCTTTTACCTTTGTTGGCACAACTGTACGAGTGATTACGAAAAAGTAAATTTTTAGCTTTCATGTGAACGATAGTAAAGTGTTCGAACGTTTAAAACATGCTTCGCGAACCTGGTTTTGGGTATTCCTTCATGTCCGCTTCGATCGTATCAGGTTTTACTTTGTAAGTACTAATGACGAATTCCTTTGCAATATCAGTTAACTCTCGCTCAACTTCTTCATTATTCACTTGTTGTTTTAACCATGCAGACGACTTCTCATATGATGATTTCCATTCGGTACGATGTTCGTAGGCCACCAAACGAAGGTAATAAAGCGATATGGCAGTTGTGATGATATTTTTGTCAAGTTTCGAAGTACGTTCAGATACGAAGTGACTCTGAATCGAAGTCTCGAAGGACTTGCTATCCGTGAAATTCAAAAGCTCAACGACATCATCATTATAAATAAAACCTCCTTCTTCTTTGCAATGAGAAAGATATCTCTTGACAGAATCAACTGTAACGGTTTGTTTTACTTCTCGATAAGAAACTCTTCTCTTATTTAATCCTAAAATCATTTTTTTTTTTTGACGAAATGAAAATCAAGACGAAGGTTGCAAAGGTTAAAAAAAAAGAAAAAAGACCGCAAAAATCATCCTTAAATTTAGGAAAAATACAAACTAATAAGCTCTTGTCTCTTCTGTTCAACTTCATCTCGCTGAATTGCCTTTTGTTTGTTCTCAACGGCCGAAGCGAAACTATTATCATCTTCAATTGATGTTTTATCAACTTGATGTCGTTTGATAATAAAGTTCCTGGCACTTTCTAAAATTTCTTGTTCCAATTTTGAGTCACCATTACATTGAACTCTTAAATATTCGGATGCTTGATCATAAACCTTGACCCAATTTTGTCGAAAGTCTACGGCTACATAACGTAGGAACCAAATTGTAGAAGCGGTAACCCAAACATCCTGGTGAACTTTTTTGACACTTTCGCTATGGAAATGGGTTTGAAGTTCTTTTGTGAACTCTTCAGTGCTTTCAAATCCAAAGAATTCGGTAGTCTTATTGTTAAGGGGAACAGAACCAGCTTTGGTTTGATAATTGAGAATATAACGAACTTTTCGAGAAGTAATTGATTTACGTGTAATTATTTCTCGTTTATCTTGAAGATAAAAAACCGAAATGAAGCACGTCAATAGAAAATTCCAATGAAAGAAAAAGATGATACGTCAAAACAATTTTTCTATTCTTACCTCTTGTAACTAAACATTTTTGCTGTTGATCCTCATATTCTTTAATTTGGAACCTTTCGGTGATGAATCTTTCACAAGCGCCATATAATTTGTCCTCAAGTTCAATATCATCGATTTCTAAACTCAACCATTCTTCACTATTTGCAATAATCTTTGTCCACTCTTGACGATGTTTCCAACATAATAGTTTCAAATATGTGATCACTAATGCAGTACTAAGGACAGATTGGCTTAACGTTTGCAATCGTTCTTCAGCAATGGTGAATTTCTTGAAGGCGCTCCTTAACTCTTCCTCGGATTTACAATTAAAGAAACGAGACAAGTTGTCAGAAAATTCAAAAGAACCGCTCGTAAGTCTCCAGCTGAAGAGAATGTAAAGGTGTTTAAGATCGATGGTTTCTCGTTTGAAGATAAAGCTCTCTTCCAAGTTAAAAGAGGTGGAAAAGAATTGGACTTCCATGTTCAACTCTCCTTTAAAAATTTTTCCAATTTGAAGCGAGAACCATTGTTCTACAAGATCACCGGCAGTGAAAGAACCATCTTCATTTCTACCAATCAACTTTTCAGTGTCAAGAACATAAGAACCAAGAGTTTTGTCAGAAATGAATAAATTTTCGTCCATAATCTCAAAGGTGATTTTTTCACCAGGGCCATGAATTGATACGTAATGAATTTCCTCCCAAACAGGGGCAAGTGTATCATGATTTGTTCGAGTTCGAATGATTTCTTTTGAAGAAGCATCAAGAATTTTAACATAAGGATCCGGTTTCGTTCCAAACCAACTTTGATTTGGAAGATCCTTGGCGCTTTTGATTCTGATTCTGAGGAGACCAATGACTTGATCTCCTGCGATAAAATCGTCGTCGTTTTCAGCTGCATCGTCGTGTGAAACGGGTTGAGGTTTAAATTTCAAGGAATCCTCGAAGGATTCATCTTCTTCTATTGATTCCGCGTCAACTTCGAACCTCTTCATGACGAAAATCTTTGCAGCCTCAAGAACTTCTTTTTCAACTTGTTCGTCTTTCACTTGTTCACTTACCCACAAAGCTGTCTTCTTATATTTATCAGCCCATTCGCCTCTGAAATCAACCATCACGTATCTCATATGCCAAATCATGACAGCTGAAATATACACGTTGGCATCAAGTTTTGAAGCTTTTGCATAACTAGCGAAATGTGTTTCGAAGATTTTCTTCGCCTCCTCAGCTGAACTGAATCCAAGAGATTCGGACATATGATCGGTAAGTTCGAAACAGCCCGTGTCTTTTTGAAAGCTGATATAACGACGTACTTGACGTACATTAATATTACGACGAGTGTTAATCGTTTTCTTTGGTTGGACTATCGTATAGTGATTAAAAATAAATAAATGAATAAATATAAGATTTTTTATTTAAAATAATAAAATGAATGAACGAATGAACGAATGGGAAGGTTACAAACGTACGACTTAAACCGAGACTCCTTTTTTGCTCTTCACTTTCCCAATCAGAGATTTTAAAGTGTTCAACGACAAATTTATTAGCCAAATTATATAATCGTTCTTCAGTTTCAAGATCGGTGACAGTTTCGCTCAAGTAAGTTTCAGTTTTTTGGTCAACTGTATTCCACTCTCGTCGATGAGCCCAGAATAAAGCTTTAAATAATGCTGTAAAGAGAAAATGAATTTAAAGAGATGAGTAAATTCTCTGATCCGATTAATAAAAACAATAAATTTCATAATATTGAAGTTACCTGTAATTAATGCAGAACTCCAAACATCAACATGAAGACCTTTCACAAGTTCGTCCTTTTGTACGTAAGTGGTAAATGCTTTTATTAACTCATCCTTGGAAGAAAAGTTAAACAAGCTTGCAACATTTTCATTTAATTCGAAACAACCATCTTGACGTTGATATGTCATCAAAAGATATAAGTGACGAATTGTAATGGTAGTTTTCGATATAGTGGTGGTTGTAAATAAATCGGTCTCGTTTTGGGAAAAGGGATTAAAATCGGCGGTAAAATTAAGCTTTCCTTTACTAGATCCTTTTATTGACAAAGTGGATTCAAGTTCTAAATGCTTTCCTTCAATGGTTCCATTACCCAAAAGCTTAATAAAGTCTTTGAGATCGAGAACATAATATCCCAAAAGTACATGCTTGAAGAAAGCATTATAATCGTAAACTTGCAACTTGAATTTATCATTAAGATCATAAATTGGAATGTAAAACACTTGCTGCCACTCTGGATTGATAGTATTGTAAATAACACGAGTTTCGCCGTATTCATAACCAGTAGATACACTTGAGATTTTCATATAAGGATCAGAGGCACCACCACCAAACCAAGAGTCGGCTTGCATGAGATTCTTTGCTTTGATAATGTTAATACGTGCAATACCGTAAAGGGTTTTGGCTAGAGTTTATAATTTAAATGAAATTAAGATTAACCGTTTTAGTTGACGGTGACCCTTAAAGGGATTTAACAAGAATCAAAATAAAAACTTTACCAGGAACGATTCCACCCCCGAATGTAATTTCTCGGGAACCTTTCCTAATGGAATTGATCTCTTCGGAAATAATCGTCATAAATTGAGAATCCAATTCAAAGGCATCTTCTTTAACGCTATATCGCTCTTTCACATATGATCTGACAATGTTAAATGCTTCTTGTTCAATTGATTCTCTGCTTTTGAATTGTCCCCATAACCATCTGTAAGATCTTAAATAAGTATCCTTCCATTCGGCTTGATGTTCCACGCAGACTAGTCGTAAGAAATGCAATACAAGAATATTAACCCAGACTTGAGTTACCAAATGCGTGATTTTTGAGTTTTTAGCATGCTTGTTTATATGTACAGTGAGTGCTGTGCGGAGTTGATCAGCATTATCAAATGAAAGGGACTTCGCAAGTTCATTATTGATTTGGAATGCACCATTAGTTTTAAGTTGAAATTTCATGATTCGATGAATGTGTGTTGACTTGATACTTTCTCGTGTAATAACCGTTTTTTCTTTATATGAGTAAAAAAAGTTAAGGATTTATTTTCACGTGATGCCCAAACAATAATAATAAAAGCAAAGCACGAACTACTTACGTGGATCACTGGTCTTAATGTCAAATCTTTCACGGACGGCTTTTCTTCCAGAGGCAATAACAATCTCTTCGATTTCCAAGTCACCACTAATCTCTTTACTGATATATTGTTCTGCACGTTCATAAACGCCGCTCCATTCATTTCGAAAGTCTTTTAATAAATATCTCAAGAACCATAAAACCTATAAAAAATGACCAAAGGCATTTTTTTGATTTTTAAAAATCAATTGTCAATACGTGTCTTTTTTTTTTTTTGAAATGACAAGTATGCGCAAAAACTCACCATACTAGTGGTCCAGATCGTTTTGTTAATTTCCAAGACTCTCTCTTCATGACAATTGGCTCTATATAAACTAAACATGGCTTCCGAATCGGGATAACCAAATAAATTGGCTAAGGTGTTAGAAGGAGCGAAGCTACCATCTGGTGACTGCAACGTGATAAGTGTGAAAAGTGTTGATCGATCAAAGGGTTTTTCTTTAAGATTTGCAAGAAAATCTGTCGATGGTTCCGGCAAAGGAGTTAACGGGAAGAATTTTGCTTTGTAGTGAATTTGTCCTTTGATTGAAAGTTTAACCCAACTGAATATTTAAAATTAAAAGACAGAGTCACCAATTAATAAATTATTACTAATACACCATAGATCTTATGTATACTTACGTATCAATACCCGCTGCTGTTCCTTCATATAAGTCATCTCCAACTTCTTTAACTACTTCTCTAGTAACTTCGAAAACACATTGACCAAGCGTTTTGTCCTTGGTGAAGGTATTGAAATCCATCACTTCCAAGATGAACTTATCACCAATATTCTTTACTGGTAAATAGTGAACTTCGTTCCATTCAGGATCCAAATTATTATCGATGACTTTGGTTTGAGCGATAACATCTTTACCACCTTGGTGAAAAACTCGAACATAAGGATCGGATTTTCCTAATTCAAGGCAAGAGGGAAATTTTCGTGAATAACTTTATGATTCACGTGATCACGCATTAGAACTTGATTAAAATTCGTTACCTCCTGCGAGGAAAGAGTCAACGCTTTTAAGATCCTTTGCTCCCACTAATTCCAATCTAATGACACCGATAGCACCTCCGCCTAAAGTGGAATTAAAAAAAAGGGGGCAAAATCATGAATACCGATGGTCAATTCATCACGTGCCATGTGAAAATCACATAAGATACATACTACGACTTTTCTTCTTTGATAAAGCGATCACTGTCCACTTAGCATGATTAGACTTGCCAAAAGATTTAGAACCACTGTCGGCGAGCAAGATAGTTGCACCTTCTTTCACGGAACCTTTAACGTCGATAACGTGTTTAGGATGGCTTTGTAAGGCAATATGTCCATCCTTGTTTATGTTCCATCGTTGATTTGCAGCTTGATTAGGACTCTTTCGATGGTGAAGGATGAGACGGTTTCCAACTTTTCCTACGTAACATACAACGAATCGAACGATTAGCATTTATTCAGAAGTCACATGATCAACGATGTCACATGATAAGCAGACTGATTGATTGAGCCGTGTAACATCAGATATAAGAACTGGACGCGAAATGATGAATTAACCTTTTTTTTGGGGGATTTTTTTTTTAATTCGATGATAACTTACCATTCTCAGCTTCTAAACATAGAGAAGTTTGTTTATTAACGAGCCAACCGTCTTCATACTTCCAAAGTTGATATGGGTCGTGGTCAGCGTCACTTTTTTGTAGAGCAACAACAGTTTTTGAACCGTCTTTAATTGCACCCCAAGACACAAAAAAACCGCGTTCAACGTCCACTACCAAATTTTGGGAGGCAGGGGAAGACGTGGAAGCACCCGAAGGTGAGTCAGCAGACTTAATGTAAAAGAAACCTTTAGGGAATTCCATACTAGTCATTAACGTAAGTTATTATTTTACAATATGGGTTTTTCAAACGAGAAATACCCAAGAAAATGAAATTGCTTTTTTTTTTTTGCTTTATTTCTTTTGAAAATGAATAAATGAAATATATAATTAACAATAAATACAAAATAAATACAACAAGCGTCCCCGAAAAATGAATTTTTCGGTGTAAAGGAAAAAAATAAAAACCACCCAAAGCTCTTTTATTATAAAAAAAAAATTTATTTAGATGAAATTTATTTATATTACACGAGATTTTCATCAATTGATAAGAATTACAAATAAAATAAAAAAAAAAAAAAATTACTTTATTTTAAACTAATATTTTTTTTTTTCCCATGCATAAGAAAATATAAAAAAAAATTTCAAAAAGATGTGAAAATCTTTCGGCTGAGATGTTTGGCTAATTTTTTATCGTCACACAGCAACAAATTTGGGGGAAAGGGGTTATAATGAAAGACGCGTATTTCATTTCATTCTTAAAGTCAAGCCTGATTTCGATGATTGATAACATTATATTATTTGCAACGGAAACACTTACACTAACATTTCATATGTGGAAATGAAGGGATGAACTAAAAAAAAGAATAATGATTAATAAAATTTCAAACGCATCGCGGAAGAAACGCGCAACCTATTAAATTTTTTTTTTTTTTGCTTTACCATCAATGGAAATTGTTAATACATATTTTTTGTGTGGTTATTTTTTCTTTGTAAAAAAAAACACACCCCCAAGGTAACACAGCGGAAGAAAACACGAACTGTACATACATGATTTTTATGATTAAAAAAAAAAAAACAGGTAAAATATCAATTATCTCAATCTTATTTTACTAAATGTGGAATGGTGAAAATAAAACAGGTATTATTTGATAAAGTGATGCGGGATCATCCATTCAACACAATCATAAAAAAAAAAAAGAAACTCGCGAATTTGTTGAGAGTTGATAAAAGAAAGCAAAAAGAATATTATTAATTTTTGAAGTCCATCTTTTTTCAATAAGAAAACTTGATAGAAGCTGGTTTGACAGAGATGCAAACGATAAGAGTACCTTAAATTATAATATCACATTGACAGGATAAAATCAAAGAAGGTTGCAGGGAACATCACGATTTTTAAATTAAAATTAAATTTTACATCCCTCGTGCACGCAGATCCATCTTCAGATCTGTTAAAAACGATCAGCCGCAGCAATTCTTGTACGTTACATGATTACAATATACGATTGTACGTTACACGAACCATCATCTTTTTTTTTTTATGGGTTTAATTTAAAACAAAAGTGGACACGTAATTCGTCTCGTTTTAGAATAAAAATCTTTTCGAAGATGTGATGAATGTAATTTTTTTTTTTTTTTTTCTAAAAAAAAAAAAAAGAATAATAATAAAAATGAGAATGTTCATGCATTCATAAGCACCTTCAGGGGTGAAAGATGTTTCATCAATTCCAAAATGCCAATCGGCACAAGCTATTCAGAAGCGATTATTGTGATTATTAAGATTATTAAGATTATTAAGACAACAATGTTCATGTAATTTCCCCTCCATCGAGATGATTTTTTATTTTTATTCGTAGTCGATTCTAAAAAAAGTTATAATTAAAAATAGGCTAAGTATTTCAAACGGTTATCAGTGACAATCTAGGATGGGGGCGTGTAACGTTCAAGGAATGTCGCAAATAAAAATGTTTAATTAATACTTTTATTGACAATTTATTGCTTTGACAAATGTTAAAATTGCTATAAATGTGTTAATTACTTATAACATTATCAAACACAAGTTAAACTGACAAAAAACTTTTTTTCTTTTTTCCCAGGAAATTTGATGGCTTTTTGGTTTTTTGTTTTTTTTTTGTTGAACATATTTTAACCTTTTATCTCTCTTTCCGGTTTAGACTTACTCTTTTCGTACACATTTAAAAAAAAAAATTATGATTAAACAACTGTCCTTTTCTCCAAATTTATTTATTTATTTTTTTTTTGATCATCTTTGTTCTAAAAGTTTCCATCTCAAAAAACTAAAATAAATATTTCATCTTTTTTTTTTCGTTTTTTGTTTTTCCTTTCTTTTTTCTCTTTTTTTTTTTTTTTTTTTTTGACCATTTTAAGTCACGCGTTTCAAAAAACTTTATTTGTAACGTCAGAAAAGTTTGACATAAACATCAACCCTCTTTATCAATCCTATAATTTTTTTATTTTCTAAAATTTGGTTCGTACGATGATGTTCCAAATATTTTTCCCGATTTGTGATTTGATTATGTTGTTGTTTATATTGAGAATATGGTGTTATTACAATGCATGCACACACATAATAATTAAGAAAAATATTTAGCCAATTGTGGTCATAAATAAAGATAAGATTCATGCGTCATATATTTTCTTCACATGATATTGTTTAAAGTTGTAAATAGAAATTTTGAATAGTAGCAAGGATTTCCATATATGGTAATTTTAAATAAGCATGTTCTTTGTCTAAACAGTTGGTTTAACAATAAACTTTATATACAGTATAGATATTTATAGATTTGTTCTTTTTGATTCTTTTTCAATGATCTATTCGATAAACGATAAAGTTTTTTTCTCGTCTTCTTTTTCTATTTTTGCAAACGATCAACTTGCATCATTTTTGACAGGTTTCACGAGGGGGTCTCATCACTTGATACATTTTTGGATAACATTCATTGTATCCCAAGCAAGAATTTGATTCTACCCCAGGTTATGGTGATTGCTAAGCCACGATTTAGGAGATAAAACTTTTATCAAAAAGAGTCACATGAAATTAATCCTTTCTTTTTATATCAATCATTAAAAAAACATTCGTATATTGAAATTTCGATTGATTACCTAGTCATAAATAACTTTGGTTTAAATAAAATACAACTCGTAACAAAATTTTAATAAAATGTGCAAAATTATTACTATCTTTAATCTTTCTCAACGATACGTTGAAGATGAACTTCAATTTCTGCGGTTGACAAGGTTCTAAACTTTGGATCTGCTTCTGTGACGATCGCGACTTCAATTTCAGTTGGTTTAAAATCAGCTGACAATACTGATGAAAGCGTGTTAATGGCTAACTGTTATATTCAAAGGATATAAGTATGTTACGTGATTAATTATGACTATCAGGATATTATGAAACGATTTTTAATTAATCATACCTCTACTGTCTCTTCAAAATCTAAAACAGGATCCTTTTTAAGTTTCTTCTCCAAGTAGTTCAAGGCTTCTTGCTGCTTCGCTCCCGCAGCGGTAGCTTTATATCCAACATAATAACCAGCGGGATCACATTTGAAAAGTTGCGGTCCTCTTTCATCGTCATATCCGATGAGAATCATTGCTGGGAAAAAATTTTTCAATTTATAAATCACAAAGAATTTTTTTTTTATTTGCAATAAAAAAAATAAACCTTAAAACTCACAAACTCCCAACGGTCTCATGGCTGCATGTTGCGTATAAACTTGGTTAATATTTGCAACTCGTTTCGCGAGCATGTCCGTATGAATTTCATATCCAAATTTATAGTTAAATTCGGCAGCTTCTTGTCTTGCACGAGTAACTTGAGCCCTTGCATCAGCTTTTTTTTATAATTAAATAAATTTTATAATTTAACTCTTAATATCCTGGATTAATGATCATGAAGCAAATGAATTAATCAAAAGAATTTCATACCTATTAACCCTGTCATGACACATCCGACGTAAGGTGATAATTTAAACATATGTGAAATGGTGGACGGATCAAGCAATTTGTCCTAATTAATAGTTGATTTCAAATAATAAAAATTTTTTTAAAAAAAAAAAGCAATTTTATTTTTTAAAATCCCATTAACTATTTATCTTTACCGGAATTTTTTTTTGTGTTACGATAACAACACTATCTTTACCACGAATACCAACGGACGTTATTCCAGAATTAGATATTGCCTTGAAAGCATACTCTATTATATTATTTATTTTTATAAAAATGAAGTTCTCGTGTTATCATAAAAAGTATAGTATAAAAGTCTCGAGATCGTATCAAACATACCAACTTGGTAAAGACGTCCTTCTGGTGAAAAGATAGTGATATGACGATCATAACCTGTGCTTGCTCCTACATTAATAAAATCACAAAGTTCAATATTTTAAGTATAATCTTTTTAAAGAAGGTATTTTACAAGAACTTTACCGCGACTACTCATTTGGAAAAATTTTGATGTTCGGGTTGCGAATCTAATTAACTCTAATTACGTATATATATAGATTATCATTAACCACGTGATGATTTGCTGACCCTTGAAACTTTTGATTCGACAGGGTTATAGGTCATTATTATTTAATTAAAGTTTATTACAGTCAGAACTCGAATAAACCAGTTTTTTAAAATTCGGTATACGTATCAAATAATCATGCAGGAGTATTACCTTATTCATTGTAATTTCTTCTTCGCAACTTTTTGTTTAATACTAACAGATTCACGAAATACCAACCGAATTAGCAAACCGTTTGGTATTGGAATTGCAATTCCAAGTCATGTGACACGATCAACTTATGCATAGAAAATAATTGATTGCTAAAAAAAAAGTTTGACTAAAAAATGACCACCATCGAAGAAATAAGGAGTTGGAGAAATTTGAGAGAGAAAAACAGGATATGTTAAACAAGTTGCAATATAAGCTGTATGCTGAGAAATGGAGAAGTGTGGAGACCGGGTGTTGTATTTACAAATAGAATTAGTCGAAGGAAAGGTATTGAACAAATTATGTGAAAATAAAAAGTATACAAAAAATTATTTTCCATTTCATTCTAATATTGACTGACGAACTTGTTTATCACCGCTATCTATTGACTGACTTGAAATTTTTTTTCATAACATTCTGGTGAAAGGTATGTAAACTTTTTTGTAAAGGAGCAGAGTCTTTTATACATCTCTTTGATATCTTAATATTTACCTATTTGTTAATTTCTATTATTTTCATAGACGTCTTTGATGAAATACCTGATAGATAGAATTTCTTAACGAACCACCAAATGTCAAAATACCACTTATTTCTTCCCTCTTTTAATTCAATTTCTACAGTTGATCCCTTCAAAATAACTGAAACTGAACGTGATCAATATTTTTTCCTTGATAATTTCAAAAGTTGCACATCTTTTTTATAAATTTGTTATCTGATATAATTATTATTCACAAAACTGGTGAAACTGAAGACTCATACCACAGCTTCTGGGATGATGTGATTAAAAAAGTCTTTTGAAATATTTGGCATAAACTTGAAGTCAATGGAGTTTGACTGTAATATAAACAATAATACATGTTCAGGTATAATTATTTTTTTAAAAAGGTTCATGGTTGTAGTTTTATTTACAAAATTAGAATTGATAATAATAATAATTTTTTTTTTTTTGGTCTATGTCAACCTGATTTTATTATGTTACTGGAAAATTTTTGCCTTTTCCGTGGTGAAGAAAAGCCATGAGTTGATAGAGGAAAACCAGAAAAGAAAGAAATAGTAAAAGGTACAAAAATAAAATTAAAGAATCAAAATTACAAGTAATCTTATTAACTACACATGTCTCAAGAGGTATCTTGCCAAATTATTTAAAGATATATTAAAGGAAAATTAATTTTACAGTCAGTTAGGAATGTAATATCACTTCCGCTATTATTGGTAAAACTCTCAAGATTAAAGAGAACATCACTCGCATTCAACATTTCACAGCTCAGCATGATGATTCGAAGGACGCTTTTAGAGCCTTGTAATAGTTGTGCTTCGCATAATCAATCCACATTTATTCTATCGAATATGTCAAATAAACACCGTGGAATATTATTAAAATGAATTATAGCGGTAAGTGTAAATCGGAAACCCTCACCTTATTTATTTTTTTTACCCCATTGCTAATCTCAAGAATTCTTCCCATAGATTCGAAATCATTTCATCGAAGTTACATAGTCCGTGTGAGTATGAGTGATATAGATAGACGAAAATTCTGTAAATATAAGTGGTGTAAATTATTTCGGAAATTAATGTAGAAAAAGAGTGTTGTGTGACAATTTCTTAATTAGCAATAATAATTGGGAAAAAACAATTAGAATAGAAATTTATAAATCTAAGAGCAAAGAAATAACTTGATGCTGGGACTCCTCTTTGATAGCAATATATATTTCACTTGCAATCTATATCATTTATATAATATCACTTAACTGTCCTGTTTTTCTTAATAATAATAAAGTTTCGGGCTTTACATTTTAAACCATTTGTGGTGTTCGAAAATATAAATTTTTTTGATAAAAAGTGAGCTTGAGCTGGTAAGAGGCTGACGACCATCAAGAAATGACTTGAATATCTACTGACTCATAACTTCGAAAAGAAGTATGGCATCTCCAAGGTAAATATACCAAGGGAAGACCTCGCCGCCAATTGCCTGGAGCAGACACGAGGAACTTCTCGCCGTCAATTGCCTGGAGCAGACACGAGAAACTTCAGCAAAGTCAGCGGGTCAACTGCTGCCGCCAATTGCCTGGAGCAGACACAGACAGTTGTTAGTCATCAAGCAACTCAATACTTCACCGCCAATTGCCTGGAGCAGACATGAAGCAAGGCATTTCCTTGGTAAATATACCAGGGGAAGTCCTCATCGCCGAGGAACTTCGGCATAGTTGCACCCTCGTTGTCACCAGCTTACTGATCAAGTAGTTATTTTTATCGATTAGGGTGTCCAGGAATATGTATTTTAACCCTATTATCGATCAAAACCGATTAGAAAAGACGCGACGTGTCACAAAAACGTAGCACAATTAAAACAGTATAAAAATGCTATATATCGCATATTTTATATATTTTTTTACACATACATATTTTGAGAATCAGAAAAGACGCGGCATGTCACAAAAACTTAGCACGATCAAAACTAATAAATACGCTATATTTTCCTCGCGAATTTTATAGTTTTATTGTATATAGAAGAGCTGTATATTTTCCTCGCGAAACATGACTGCAGTTCTTAGGAGCAAGACATACTTGGATTTTAAAGTACCTAATAAAAAGTATACCTACGTTTACTTTAAGATGGTAGAAGCGCAATTCTGGCAATTAAAACATTATTTAGGTTTTCGTCTGAAAAATGATGATATAATTTTACCATGGTCCGTTGTCTACGATGATTGGCAAGTTTCTTTGAATCGTATTGCACAAAATACAATTAAGAAAATTCCAGGCTGTATAACCGTATTCTGTAAGGAACTCCTTAATATCTGTAATACCTTTGAAGGATCCGAAATACGGCAAAGATGTGAGGAGTTGTATGATGATTTTTATCAACGGAACCTTGACAAGCAGATTGCAGAGAGAATTCGGCTCCTTGACACAACCGTATTCTCTGAACATAAATTTTCGGAATTTCTACGAGCGTCGAGCAAAAAACGGACAGGAGAGAATAACGAAGCCTCGTCGAGCGGAAAACGAGTTCGTCATGTAGATCACGCGGATAATTTCGTACCTGAATTGGTTTGTACTTAAATTCATATTGTTTTTTATGGTGTAAATATACTATTGACAATTTATTCTAATTTATCTCTTATAAGTTCCAAAATCACGAAGAAAATGAGGAAGTCTTATCTTCTGATGTTGAATGTTCTAATAGAAAACAAGATGATGATGTAAGCTTAATAAATATATTGTTACATGTGATTTTTAATGATACTTATAACGTTATTATTACCTTGCAGGAATCTATTTTGAAAATCTTTGGAAATGAGATTGAATACTCAGAGACAATGAAGGGCATCTATCTTGAACATAAAAAACACTATCCTGGTAATACCATAATTGATTTGCGACCAAGGTCTAAATTTTTCAAACAGCTTTCTAATAAAGTTGTCCAAGATTATAATCAAGAAATTGAGCAAAAATCAGGCAACCTGATTCCAGATAATGTTCATGATTTTCTTGTCGATTTTTTCTCTCAAGAGCTGACAGAAGCTGAATGGCAGGATAAGATTGATGACCTACAATCTCCAAAAAACGATGATAAACCAAATAGTGATGATAAACTTTTAGTGGCGACAATAAGAATAATACGACGTACGTTACCACAATTGTAAGTACAAACAATTTATTGATTTATTAAATAAAGTTTTATACTAATTTTTATATTGCACTTATTTTTGTAGTATAAAGGCATTTTCTCTTGGCGCATTTAATCCTCTGCAAGACATTAAAGCAATAGAAAAACCTCATTTAAATTCATACGTTCATCCATGCTTGGAAGCAGCACTATGGCATGTTGCACGAATTAATTATATATTTGGGGAGATTCCTTCTCAAAACCATGTGAAGCGAGAATGTGCCGATGGTGCCGGGTATATGACGGGCGCTGATAAATTCCAATTAATATATGTGGAGGGGGCAAGGCCTAAGGCGAAGGAAAATAAAGAATTGGCAGATGCAGAAAAAATTGCAAGGAATTTAGAAACGATGTTTGCATCAATTGGTAGAGAAACCATTAACAATAGAAGGCGTATCCCAAACGGAATGGCTGTCTTCGGAGGACAGAGTTTTCGGCTTCGCATTCACCTCTTTTATCTCGATTACTGTGGTATGTTATTCTTTTATTTTTCATTGTCTGTTAATATATTTCTTATACCAATATTGCTATAATTATAGGCGAATTCTGTTTACATGAAATTGAAAATGCAAATCTTCCTCGAGATTTTACTGAGATGGCAGACTTTGTGTGGTATTATGAATGCATTTTAAAATGGGCAGTATGTATTAACAGTTTTTATTTTAATAATTTTAATACATTTTATAATTATGATAAGTAAAATTTAATTCTGTCAATTATAAATTTAGTTGCTTGCTTACGATATGACAGTAAAATTCAAGGAGATAAGAAACCAAAAAAGGCCTTCAAGACAATCATATACAAATAATATCCGTTTGCTTGATGATCACTAACTTGAACAACGGGCTTATTTCTGAGAAGTTATCTGATTCTTTTGTATAAATAACTGTATATGGGACTTTTCTATTTCAATGATTTTTAAAACATCATATTGTATTGAAAGTATAAACCAGACACTGCACCGTTTAAGTATAATTTTATGACTCCGTTCGATTTTATCACTGATGTGACAAATCATGATAGTCTTGTGACAAGCATAACTGACTTATTATTTTATCACATTGTTGATCGTTTTGTAGATCATTGATAAAACAATAATTATTATAAGAAATATCACGTGATATGTGATAATTTGTGATGTTTACGATACTGATTTTAACTTTATATTGATAAATACAAAAAAAAAATTTTTTCAGTGTTCTTTTATTTTAGTAATGATCTCTAAAACATTACAAGTTATAGAAGTTATGGCTTTGCTTTTATGTTTATAAAGTATTATTTATTAAGTTCTTTTTTTAAGTTTATTTAGTTTTTAACGTTAAATTTTTGCTTATGTTTATTAGAATCTGACTTGCCGTCTGACTTATTAATTTGGATTAATAGAATAAATATCTTAAATCAATACAAGAGCCCATAATACATCAAATTATCTTTCTCTAACCCAAAAGTTCGTGAGAATGATTGTAATAGTATAATTGTAAAAAAACTTTAATAAAAAATATAATTAAAATAATGAAAAATATTTTTATTATAATATTTAGCTGTTTATATTTTTGTTTATAAATTGGATAAGTTGTGTGATAGTTTTATATCTTTTCTTTTTTTTCTAGATGTTATCATGTTAGAATCATTTTTTTTATAATGTTTACACCTTTTGATTGAAGCTACTTATACAGAAATTTTGTGATTTTTTACATTAAATCTTAAATCAAAATTCTGATAATTTTGATGTAAATATGATACCAACTGCCCATTTGATATATTCTTAGCTTTTTCCTACCTCTTTTGAAAACTTTCCATGCCTAATAATAATTAATCATTATTTTTGGCATCTTGATAGACAGAATCAAGAAATTCTTTAACTACCTTAATGTAAGATTCTTGATTTTTCCAATTAAATTCTAGAATAAAATATCATATCAGAAAATTTGTTTATAATTAAGCTTTTATTATTATGTATTATACTTTGTAACAATTTCTAAAAAGTAATTATTTAATGATCTTAATCTCATTTTTCTATAGATTATTTTTCAATAGATTTGTATTATTATTTTCCAAAAATTTCTTAATTTTTGAAATTTCACATAAAGGTTTATACAAATACCTTATATAATATCATTCAATAATAATAAGGATATATAGTTGATTGAAGATTAATGAAATTTAATAATCACAGCTGCTTAATGCTTACAAGACTCTTTAGCATTACCTTTAAAATATGTATATATACCAATATTTGAATCTACAATATAAAATATTCAATTTTAATATGTTTTGAACATAATATATAAGTTTAATATCAGTAAAAACAATTTTATTTTGATTAACAAATTTCCTATTCTAAACAAAAAATCTTTTTGAAATATTATTTAATTGCTTATTTGCAATAGCCAAAAACTTTTTTCATAAAATCTTTTCATATTACCAATAATAAAAAAATAAATTTGAATAGAATTATATACTCTAATTCTACTAAAAATAATATCTTTTATAATTTTAAAACTTCTTTCTACATATAATTTTCTCTTGTTAAAATTATCATAAAATAATACTATCCAAAATTCTCTTTATTTTTAAAAGATCAAACAATGTTTTTTAATTTTGTATATTTTATTATACTATTGTAGCTGGAATTTTTAATATTTAAAATTCATAATAATTTTTAAATTAGCATACAAAATTCTTTTAAATTCTAAAATAATAGTTAAACAATTATCTTTTTTAATTTAGTTATTAACTTATAATACATAAAATATACAAAAAAAATCTTTTTAAACTATTTAACAAAAATTTAATAGCATTACATTTAGCTTTAAAATCATCAAATTATAAATACAAAAGGATTCAAATTCACTTCTCTATCAAAAAAGTATTTAAAGGTAAAATACCTTTTAATTTATTAATAATAAACTCATTTGTAACTTCTGATTTATCTGAAGTTAAAAAGAAACAAAAGAAAGTACATCAGTAAATATCTTATATATAATAATATAATTAAAGTATTTAAAGGATCAAAACTAAATGATACATCAAAATAATAGATTTCTTCTGTTTGTCTAACTCTTTCATACACTCTTTTTATTAAATTAATTACAATAATAAGAACAAATAATTATTCAAGTTCTTTATTATATTCATGTAATACTATATTTTCTAATTCTGAATTATTATTTAGTTAAATTTCTTCTTTTAATTTTTTAAACATTTTTAATCTATTACTTACCCTTAAATTATATATTTTATATTTTTTAAATAAATTATATACAAAATTGTAATTTGTGTTTATTATTTAATTAGCTAATAAAGTAATTAATTCTTTTCATTATTAGCTACCAAATATAAGGTATTTTAATAAGTATAAATTGCAGTTGCTAGTAAATGTCTATTTTTTAATAATTCAATATATCTACAGTCAGAACTCAATATAACAAATCTTCTGATTTAGCAATTTTGGTTCATTATAATAAAGGTTTGAAAAATTGAGTTTTCTTAATATACTGATTTAAATAGTAATAAGTATAAGAACTCAGTATATTATAAAATTAATTTAATTTATTTGTATTATACCTGATCAATAATATCAGATATAATTGTATCTTTTAATAATAAATTCATATTTTTCTAATATATCCAACAGACTAACATATTGATGTGCTATGCTCTTACAATTACATTAAAAATTTCCTTATAATATAAACTTTAAAGATCTATAGTATTCATTGTTTTGTAATTACCATAATGTAATGGGTATTTGTTAGGAATTATTTTATAATAAAAAAGGTGCTGACTACTAAGAAAATTTAGATGCTTAAAGTAAATATGAGAATTAAAATGACCTGAAACTTCATTATCATTTATTTATGCTTTATTGACGTATTAGAATAGAAGCATAAGATCAGATTTTATTAGATTCATTATATTTATTTATTGAGTTTATTAGTTATATTTATTTATTGAGTTCATTACATTATTAATTTATTAATATATTATATTATTATATAAGTCGATTGTGAAGTCTATCAACTAAAAAATAGACTTTAATGCATATAGCAATATTTTAAGTATCTGAAGAATAACAATTTATGTTAATAATCCTAAAGTCTTATTAGTATTGTTATGATTAGAGTTCCGAATGAGTCGAGTCGAGTCGAGTTTAAAGACCAACTCTATTCGACTCATTTTTTTCGAGTCGAGTC
>CAJVPP010000502.1:0-30974 GCA_910592005.1 Funneliformis mosseae
TACTTCAGAAATGTCATCTGCAACAGAAAACTTTGGTGCTCGATCGTCTTGATCGATTTTGATAACTAATTTATCTTTCACTTCATCCCGGTCATAAGCATTATATAAACTAGATCCTTTTTCATTCAGAAAGAGAAATGAATAGATTGGGAGATATTCTAATGACCCCTTTTCATCTGACATATTTCTAGGTGGTGATAGGAAAATTTCTCGAATAGTATTTAGCAAATCCTTGGAAGAAAAATTATCATTAAACTTTTCCTGTCTTAAAGTATATGACACATTAATCTTTTGCTCATTTACATTTGGTGGTTGAACCAATGGAGTCTTGATAGTGCTGGTTGAAGTGCAAGGAGCTTCTTTATTATCCGACTCATAATTAGACTCATAGTCATTATAATAATCTGATCCTAAGTCAGATCTATTATCAGTACAACTGCTTGAGTCACTTAAATATTTATCGGGACCAGCACCGTCGTAGCGGGCGAGAGTTCCGGTGTGATCAGTTTGGACGAAATTAGTTTGTGTATGCATGATGTTAGTTTGAAAATATTTATAAAATTCGGAAATGTTTAATTTATTTTTTCAGAGGATGTAAAAAAGAGGCGTATAGCAACCTAGTAAGCAAATCGTAAAAGGAAGGCAAATGAATATGCAACTGAAAGTGGAGGCTTCTGCATAATCTATTATATAAATATTGGCAGAAGCCTCCATCTCGATGGTATGTACCCGAGTATAGCATGAAGTCTTCTTCAGCGGATAGATAGATTCTTAATAGGTGATACTTAGGGTAGTCTTCTGCGTAATCAAAAATGAAAGGCTTCTAGATATATACTTTTAGATGGGGTTTCTTCAGAATTATTATATAAAATATTGGAAGAAGCCCCCATCGAGATGGTATATACTCAGGTATGGTGTAGCCTTCTGCATAATCTATTATATAAATATTGGCAGAAGGTTACACTTTTCTAGATATGTATTCAGATATAGTATAAATAGGCCAGCCACAATAATACAAATCGCAGATAGATAGATTCTTAATAGGTGATACTTAGGGTATTCTTCTCCGTAATTATTATATAAAAATTGGAAGAAGAATACCCTAACACTAGTATGTACCCAGGTGTGGCATAAAGGCTACATCTTGATAGTATAAATAGGCTGGCCATAATAATACATAGCACACCTCCAACTTCAGGACGTGAAATTGGCATAAATCGTAAATGAAAGGGAAGCTGATATGCATCAAAATGTGGAACCTTCTTCGTAATTATTATATAAAAAATTGGAAGAAGGCCCCATTTTTCTAGACATGTACTCAGGTATGGTATAAATAGGCTGGCCACAATAATACATATCACATCTCCAACTTCAGGACGAAAATCAGCATAAATATACTGGTAACCAATGGGCAATAGTTAGGTTGTAGAATGGCACACTTTTTGGTAATCAAATGGGCTGGCCATAATAATGCATATCATACCTTCAAACTGGTGAACTAATAGAATTAACCGAATTTGCTATATTATATGGCAGAGGGTGTTCAGTACCAGTCAAGTTTTTTTGTGAGATAAAAATATACCAAAAGTGATATCGAAGTTGGCTGGCCCTTCTTGGGACGCTTCTTTATTTCTTATAAATTCATTATCACATATGATGACATATGGTATCTCCGGTTCTGAAATTTCTGAAGCACTCTGATCGTTAACACTGTTAACAGAGTTCTCAATCCAGTACTCCAATTTGTGATCATTTATAAAACGAATGTATTTATTAAATATTTCACGAGGGTCACCAACTTGGCAACCAAGCTCAGTACGCCTATGGCATACTTCATATTTTGGCATTCTGGCCGACATTATTCTGTATTTTTTTCCTTTTTTTTATACTACTTTGGCACCTAGAAAGGCAACTAAATAGGCGTAAAGGGTAAACACTTCAACATAGAATCTAGCACCCAATCAGACGCAGGAGGTCAGTATCATCAATATATAACTTAAATTACAAATAGAGTAGAAACAGGAAGAAAAGAGAGGTAGTTAGATTAAAGCATGAGTGATATTTAGATTATAACGTAGTAACAAAATCATACATATGAGAAAAATGCAAATACCAAGAAAGGTATAAATATATAACTAGAATGTGAACAGTGGTAACATTAAAATAAAAAGGGTAGATTAAAGAGTGGTAATCAGGTTATGTATTCAGATTAAAGCGTGGTGATCAGGTTGTAATCGTTAGATTATAACATGGTATTTAGGTTATAATGTGATATTTAGATTTAAGTATAACATCTAGATTATAGTATGATATTTAGATTATAATGCGATATTTAGACTATAGCATAGTATTTAGATTATAGCGTGGTACTATAACCTAGTCTAAGTGGGATATCACGCTTTAACTTAATTAAGTTAAAGCGTGGTATCCCACTCCACTTAAATTAAAATATTCTAATTTATGACAAGAATGGATCAATACTTTAGTAACCTTATCAGTGATATCATTACCATCAATTTCTAAGTGTCTTAAATTTAAAGATCTTTTGATGATAGCTATAATTAATTCATAATTCCCTCACTAAAGTTAAGATACTCTATTTTGAAGCATCTTCGCATCAAAGTACTAGCATTATAGACATCTCCTTACTATATGCAATATTAAGATTTTGTAAATTTGAATGAGTTTAAGATGCAACTTATAGATTTATCTATAATCTAACATGCTCGGCAAAATAGAACTCTTGTAAAACATGATAATTTTCTGTGATTTCAAACAATGATTTATTAGTAATATTTCTGCAGTAAGAAATATTTAGATATTCTAATTTACGGTATGATTGTATAATTGCACATAAGCCTTTATCAGTTATTGCTTAAGCATCTCACAAATTGAGATATCTTAAATTAAAATATGATTCTACTATTATAAATAGTGATCTATTACCAAAACCTATATTATTTTTGAAATCTAAATAATTTATATTCAGAAATGTATTCACAACACTTTTTATTTTTTTATCCAAAAGTAAATGGTAATAAGTAATTTTTAGATGGGTTAGATTTGAAATATAAGCTGATTTATGCTTTCTATTTATTATTTTTATAAATTTTTCTAATCGAAAACGATTTTTAACATTATAGCCATATCTCTAGTTATTCCCCTTTAGCTCAATATGACTTCATAGGATAGGAGCACCACATCTGTATTATAGTTAACTAATAAATAAAGTAGAATAAAGAGATTTATCTATCGCTAAAAAATGTAAAATCTGTTCTAATACTTCTGGTAAATAAAAGATGCTTGATTGCACCATAAATAAATATATACTGTATTATACATTGTATCTTCAAACAAAAAAATAAAATTATGTAATCACTACTCTGGATTAAGTCTTTTCAGTATCTTATTTAATACAAGTACTTGTAAACCATCCATAAGAACTTTTATCCTATTTTCATTTGATAATCCTTTTAATAATATGCATTTAAGAAATTTTCACTATAGCTAAAACTCTTATTACACTTCCAGCTTTGAATAAAAATCCTTGACTGTATTTTTGCCTTGAACCAATAACATAGTACAAAAATTGAAAAGAATTTTCTTTTGAACCATTCAAGATTTGCCTCATTTTGCCATATATCATTTATACTGTAACACTTTTTTAGATTCTAGTTTGAAAGATCCTTTATAATAAATAATATTAACTCTGGCAGAAGTTATTTTAGTAAATTATTTTTTTATATTCTTTATATAGTTAAAAGATATTTCAATCAAAAAATAAAGTTATTATCACACAATCTGTGGCTCAGCAAATTCTTCTGAGCTGATGATTACTTTTCTAGACCTTCCTCTCAGCCATACCTTTCTTTATTACTTATAAGAGATAGCATTTTTTTCTCTTACTTCAATTATTTCAACTGAATCAGCTTTTTCAGAAGACTTAGACAAATAGAAGAAACCCTTATGTATAGCATCTTTTGGCCCTTTTTTACCAGATCTTTCAATTCAATTTTTAAGGATCTAATATCTCTTTCCAAACTTTTTACCCTCCTTTCTAAAGTGTTATATTAGAAATAATAACCTTTTAATTGTTTTTTTAATGCCCTATTTTCACCAGAAAGTGTACTATATATTTCTGTATTTTGCTCATTTAATCCTAACAATTAGGCTAATATCTTTGTATATTTGATAATTTTCTGCTCAGTAGACGTACTATCAGATGAATGCTTTTAATCAGTTACCATTTTTATAATATTTTATAGGGAGTATTAGTTTACCAATTTCAGAAAGGAATTCATCTTTTTTTAAAAATATATTAAACCATAATGCATCAGGTTTTTCAGGATCCTTCAACTGTTCAGAAGAAATCACATTCTAAATTTAAGTAAAAAGTTGCTTAGCCCATTTCTCATCTTTCTCTAGTGATCTAAACACCTAAGGAATATTCTGTTGATCTCAGTTTTTTATGTATTCTATTATACTACCATTAGATATACGCAGTTTTTTAATTTCAGTAGAACAAATGCAGAGAATTATCGTTACATTGGCTAAGGCTTGTTTGTCAGGTATATTAGATATATCATATGAATTCAATCTTTCTTTAACTGATTCTAATAAGAAGTAATCTGAAAAATGGATCCCTTTATTTTCACATTGTTTATTACGCTCTTTTTAGATTTTATTAGATAAGCAGTTCAACTCTCAATTCAATGTAGCAGAGATTAATTTTTCTGAAGCATTTAGATTTTTTAGTTCTCTTCAAAGTCTACTGAGATGAGATACACTAGTGACAGTATTAGAGGCTGTTACAGCTAAGACTTTCATTATAGCTTTTACACCTTTTTTACTAATATTATCTCAGATAATATGCTGGACCAGTTCCCTAATATTTTCTTCTTGCAAATTTGACACATATTTACTACATCTGACCCTTTTGGGTCTACTTCTTAGAGGTTATTAGATGTATCAGAAGCATTAGATATAGTTCTTCCCTTTTTCTGTTTAGCTAGTTGAAGAGGAACTAACGCACATATTTACTTTTTACTAAAATTGTATCCTTTTTAAAAATGTCATTGTGTCTAATCCCTTTTAACTTTATCTGTCAAAAGGATGTCTAATACTAGAACATACTTACTAAGCTCTTTAATACTTATCTTATTATTAAGTTCATTTTCTATTACATATCTAGTAATAATACCAGCCATATTTTTTGGTAATATATAAGTTATTTGGTATTATGTAGATTGTTTGGTATTATACTGCAGAAAAAGTTTAATTCAAAAAAAATATTCTAACATTTCACTATCTCATAGTTAGTGAAACTATCAGAGGGTTAGAAAAAGAGAAAAGAATATTATAACTTATTGCAGGGTCTTTATGAGACCACCTATTCCAATTGGGATATATTTTACATTGATTTGAAAATTGTGAGAGAGATTCTCTTCTAGTTGAGGCAAAATTATTTTTAGAGGAATAATTACTCACATTAAATATGGATATGTCTGTAGTCTCATTTTTGGATAAGTCAGATTGAGCTATATCAGAAAATTCTTTAATATCACCTAAGCCAGATTCACAGAGCTTGGTTATGATCTTGAAGTGATTAAGAATATAATGATATTCTCTTTTTTCACTATCTGTTCATGCTTATTTGTTTTTAATACCAATATCTGAGAATTTCTTTTTAGCAATATTATTAGAAAATGGCTTTTCGCCATCCTTTTCACACTATTCAAGATATTTTTAATATAATGCTTTTTTACTTAACTTAACTATACTATCTTCAGCTTGAGATACAATATATTTAATTATAAATTTAATGAGATTAAGTAGCTAGTCTCGTATTATATCTGATTTCATTTTAGTTACAAGAATTTCTTGTAGTTCAAAATCTGAGAGATCAGGACTAAGAAGATATCTCATAACTACTTCTAATGCATCAGGGTGGTCAAGAACTTTTCCTAATCACTTAAAATATGCTATATTTTCTCTATATCGTAAAGTGATATCAAAATAGACTACATAAAAATCCCCTATATCTATTTTGAGTAGGCATTCTGGTTGCTTGTAATTATATATCTAGCAAAATCTTTTAGTCATTTAGATTCAAGACCTTTGCACTCTATAGTCACTATTCCTTCTGTTATAAAAGATTTGAGATGTCTATTAAATCTATGTCAATCTCAACTAGATATTCTAGTTTCATTCATAACAATAAACTTTCAAGTTTGGATAGTACTATCGCTATTAAATCGCTTAAGAATTTTTTTTCAAATCTGATGTAGTATAATGGAAATGTTCTTCTAGAACTTTGTTACCAATAAAGTTAGTAATAATATTTTTTTCACACTGCTATAGTTTAGACTTTAAGACTAAGATTAATCAAGCTTTTTTTCTGACTTCTATACTAAATATGCTTACCATTTCTAAAGGTATTTGTGAAGCTTCTCATTTTTATCACTAATTATATTCTTCATATGCCAGAGAATAAGATTCATAATTTCTTTATTAATTTCTGATGCTGACTTAGCCAAAAATCCTAGGAAAAAGTTAAAAAAATCTGTAACTAGTTGGAAAGCATTTAGTGGATATGAAAAAAAATTATAATTCTCATAAAGTATTAGATCTTTAGTATCTGCTTGATCTATCAATAATTTTAACTTTATTGATTTTCTACCATATTCGATTATATTAATCTTATAATCAGCAAACTTTAGTTTAGGTTTTATATCAAAGAAAAGACCATTTTTTGCATCTTTATACTTAAGAAACTATAATTTTAAAGTATCTTGTACATAGGCAACTGTTGTTTGAATAGCTTTATAAACTTCAGCATGGAAAAATTTTCTACCTGAAGTATACATATGTAATAAGTCTCAAAATATAAATTGATCTTTTGGATTTATAATTTTGAGTTGCTCTAATTTTACTGGAGTTAGAAGTTTTCTTCTCAATCCAAGGCAATTTTGCTAATAATAAGTTTTTTTGAAGGTTTTCTGAAACTGAGTTACCTATCATTATTTGCAAAGTAGCAGAAAAAGCTGTATGATTTTTTATTTCATATTATATAAGTGTTATCACTATCATGTTCTGATCACATATTAGACAATGTGATGGAGAGATATACAATAGTGAAAATTTATTAGGAAAGCTTTCAGATGAATATGAGAGATTATACCCTTCAATACTATCTTCTTGAAGTAATGTCTCTACTAGTTCAAATTCAGCTATAGTTATCTCATTACTTATATTAGCATATTTTATATTTTCTGTCTCTAAAATAGCTAATAGAGGACTGTTATTAATAATCTCTAATTCATTATTGAGTGGACGGATTATGAAGTCAAAGATAGATCCATCTTTTAGACAAATAGCTTTTTATATAAACATATTTCTCTGTTTTTTTATTGTATTTAGGTGATCTAAGCATTCATAAGAAAAATGATCATTTGTTGCTATATTGTCTACAATACCTTTATTTTGTAATCCTGCTGTGAGTTTTTTATGAACAAGCTCAGTAAATATTGTAATCTAAGCAATACTTAGAAGTCTTATACCAAAAATTGAGATATGAAGAGATATTTTTTTTGCATCACTACTACTGGCATTAGAGTTTTGAATGAGTCAAGTTGAGTCGAGTTTAAAGATCAACTTGATTTGACTCTTTTTTTTCGAGTCAAGTCGAGTCAAATTTATTTTATAAGATCTTTCAATTTGATTTGATTCGAGTTATATAAATTTTAAACTTAACTCAATTTGACTCAACTCAATTTTAACTCGATTCGACTTTGAAAAAAAATAATAAAAAAAAAATGAAAAAATCGGGAGGAGGGAAAGGGAAAAAAAAGCAAATGATTTATTATCATTCAAGTCGAACGATTCAGGTCATTGTTCAAGTCAAATAATTTGGGTCATCGTTCAAGTTGAACGATTCAGGTCATCATTTAAGTTAAACGATTCAGATCATCGTTTAAGTCGAACGATTCAGGTCATCGTTCAAGTCGAATGATTCAGATCATCATTCAAGTTGAATGATTTAGATCATCATTCAAGTTGAACAATTCAGATCATTGTTCAAGTTGAACAATTTATCATCGTTCTTCTTGAATAATAAAAAAATCATTCAAGTTGAATAATTCATCATTGTTCTTTTTGAATGATAAAAAAAATCATTCAAGTTGAATGATTCATCATCATTCTTCTTAAACAATAAAAAAAATTGTTTAAGTCGAACGATTCATCATCATTCTTCTTGAACGATAAAAAAATATCGTTTAAGTCAACTTGAGTCAACTCGAGTCAATTCGAATCAAGTTGAGTTTAAATCGAATTGAGTTAAATATTTAACTCAACTTGAATTTAACTTGACTCGCAAATTATCAAGTCAAAAAACATAAACTTGACTTGATTTAAAATCGACTCAGCTTATCTGACTTGTGAGTTAACTCGACTTGTCTGAAACTCTAACTGGCATAACTATAGTTTTAGAATATCACTTTAGAAATATCTCTAAATATGTCTTTCTAAAAATAAGAATATTTGAATCTAATACCTCTTTGCGTGTTAGCTTAAGTTCAATAGTATCAAGTACTTTTTGTGATAAATTAAAATCTATGATAGGACGGAGTGGCTTATTATTATCAATAATCTCATATAGGAAATGTTCTTCACGATCTGAGAGTATTGCTTTTATCTCATCTGCATTATCTGCATCAAGGAATTATCTTAGTTTAATACTATTATCTCAAATTTTATATAGAGATACACCTATATTGAAGAGTTTGAACCCATAATAGTGTAGGGCAAAGGTGTCGAAAAACTTTGAAAGCTCATGTTGGGTCATTTTTTTCTTAAATAATTTAAGATAATTTATAGTTATACTAAAACTCAAGGTATATTATTTACAAGAAAAAAGTTTAAAATGAAAATAATTTCCTGATATTATTAATAAATATATACAAATGAGAGGTAAAAAAAGGAGACGCAATCTTAAAAGGATCTATCCTGAAATTTTTATTATTGTCCATATATTCTTAGAATTAGAAAAGAATGCAATTGGTGATGCTATGATCCAAAAGGAATATAAAGTCTATCAGAATTCTAGGTAAGTTCCTTGTAAATAATGTGGTAAACTGACAAGATCTAAATATGACTATTGTGATATACATATAAAAAAACATAAATTGAGAGAATATTATTATCAGAAAAAGCAGGCTAAGTTGACTTTGATACAGATACTGATAGGTAATTTAGAGGTAAACAAAAATAATACAACTTATCACATGATATAAAATCTGTTACTATGAGTAACAAGTTTTCTAAAAATTCAAAATTACTAGTGTTATAGAAAAAAAAGCTTGTGACAAAAATTATGATACAGACGATAAGCTTTTTAGAAATTTTAGGTCAAAAGAAAGTTTTCTTAAAAGGTGTTATTGGTGTTATAACTATCATAAGAAAAAATTGAGTTTCTTAACTTTTTTTTTATTTTTTTAGCATACATATATCACATATATATCACAAAGATAGCATAGAAAAATTTTGATTTTTCCTAAAAATTACTACTTTTTACTAGTGACACTTATGATACTAATCAAGAAAAAAATAAAATAGCTTAATAATCTTAAGAAGCATAATGAACATACCATGGGTTATGTCATGGATTAGTATATGAAATTTATGATACTTATGATACTAATCAAGAAAGAAATAAAATAGCCTAATACTATAAGTTGACCCTAATGACTTATCAAAAATTTGGTCTCATGAAAAATCTATAGAGACACTCAAAAAATTAGCATACTTATTATCTTGACTCAGATTAAACTATGATTAGATCTCAGAAATACTTATAATATTCCACTAATCTATCGTTAATAAATAGGTAATAGTTGGATTACAAGATGGTGTAAACTAACTATAATAATGCACAGTTTTTTATATTTTGCATTTTAAATTTTCTAATCTATAAGTTAGTGAAAGTTATGTGACTGATACAGTAAGACGCAGTATAAAATCAGCTAGCACATAAATTTGATCAGATCCTTGAACATAATAACTCAGCATCTAAGCTAGCCTGAAATTGGCAAACTAATAGAAACACTCAGGTTTTTTGCCAGTTCTATAATAGCTTCAGGATACTATTAAGTCATTAGCATAGTAACAGTTTAGATCTTTCAAATCATATGCCCTAAAGATCAGCCTAAATTATTTTATAGTGCTAGCTAAATTTAGACGCAGATTTACTGCATTACCTAACACAATATTTTTTATCACATTTCAGCATTTAGAAAGGCAACTAAATAGATCTCATTCTCATCATAGAGCCAGTATCTAAATTGATACAGAAGGCTATTACCTCTAATATAAAAGTTAGCTTCAAACAAGAAGGTATCAAATTGGTAATGAAAAGACTGTAGAATATAATCAACGTAAATTATAATAAAAAGTATTTATAATACTGCAAATACTAATAAAAATAGGCGTATTCAAGTTATTTAGTCATAGTCATAATTAGATTATTTAATCATATAATCACAAATAATAAATAGAAAGTGAGAAAAGAAATTCAATTTTAAAGGCAGAAAATATAATAAGAAAAATAGGTAGGTATAAAATCATCATAATCAGGTTATTTAATTAGACTATTTAATCATAATTAGATTATTTAATTAGATTATTTAATCATAATTAGATTATTTAATCATAATTAGATTATTTAATCATAATTAGATTATTTAATTAGACTATTTAATCTTATTTAATTATATTTAGATTATTTATTCACAATTAGATTATTTAGTTATATTAAAATTATTTAGTTATATTTAGATTATTTATTCACAACTAGATTATTTAATTATATTTAGATTATTTAATCATATTTAGATTATTTAGTCATATTTAAATTATTTAGTTATATTTAGATTATTTAATCATATTTAGATTATTTAATTATATTTAAATTATTTAGCCATACCTAGATTATTTTATTATTAAATAATCTAATCTAAGCTGTTTATGACTAAATAATATAATTATATTATTTAATCATAAACAGTTATTTTTAATTATATATTAATAAATTATAAATTATATTTTTAGTTAGTATTTTGATAAATTAATTATATAAAATTATATAAATTATATAATACATTATATATATAATTATATATAAAATATGTTGATAAAATATATGTAATTTTTATTTTTTATATATAATAATTATGTATATATTATATATTTTTGTAAATATAAAAACATATTATTTTTATATATATTTCTATAAATAAATTTTATAGAGAATTTAGAATTTAAAGATTTATTTCAAAAATACTAATTATAAATTAAATGTAAAGTTTATTAAAATTTTATTTGTAATATAAAAATTAAATATATGAAATGATAAAATTTATAATTATTTTACTAAATACTAGTAAATATTTTATTAATTATTTAAGGTAAATTTATTAATTAACTTATTAGATTATTTTATTTAATAAAAATAACAGTTTTTTTGTTAAAATTCTTAAATATAATTTAGTTTTAAATTTTTAAACTAAGGTTTTTTTTATTATATAATATATTATAAAACTTTTAATAAATTTAATTTTGTGAAATATAATCTTTTTTATAAATTGATTAATATTAGTTTATTTTATTAAAAAATTAATTAAAAAAGCATTAAATATTAAATTATCTAATAATTTATTAATAATACAATATATATTTTATATCAAAAACTTATTAAAATTATTATATATTTTTTTTATATTTTAATAAAAAATTAATCAATAAGAATTATAATTTTTTTAGTTTATTAAAAAGTTAAATAGAAAGTATATATTAATATTTATTTAATAAAAATTACTTTTAAATTTTAAAGATATAATTCTTTAGAAATTTTTTAATAAAATACTTTTAAAATTTTAATATATATTTTATTAATTATTTTTAGTAAAATATATATTAAAATGGTAAAAATTATTAGATCAGATAAAATTAATAGAACTAATAAAATTGATATAATTATTATTATTATTTTAGTATTATTATTTATTATTAATAGTGATCTGGTATAATTATTATCATTAATTTTATTTAATTATATTTTTTATAAATAGGATATATAGGATATAAAATATCTTGAAAAAAGAATATGATTTAATATTTAATACAATTTTATTAATTATAATAATAATAATAATAATAAATAAAAATAATATTTATAATTAAAAATATATATAATTTTATTTTTATTAATAAATGAACTTCTTAACTAATAGTATATCATTTTGATTAGATTTAAATCATATTTATTAAAGTTAAAAATATAAAAATTTATTTTTAAAATTTAAAAGATATTTTATTAATTTGTTTTTTTATAAAATTATTATTAATTTTAAATGTGTATTTTATTAATTTTTATTTTCTTAATAAAATATTTATTTGTTATATAAAATATAATTTATTATTATAATAAAATAATTATAAAATTATTATATTAGTATAAATGATATAATTTAATTTAAATTCTAAATATAATTATTATTATTTTATGATAATAAATATATCTTAATTATAATCTTATTATAATTAAATTGCTAATATTTTATTAAGGTTTTAATAAAATTTTATAACTTTTAATATAATTTTTAAATTTCATTAATTTTTTAATAAAATTTTAATATATTTTCACTAAATTTTACTTCTATTATTTAATTAATTTATTAAACCTTTAGATTTTATTTAGTAATCTTAATCCTAAGTATAACTTTTATATTTTGATGTAAAATAGATTATTTGAATTATAACTGATATCATTATTTTAGTTATAATATAATATTTTCATCATTAGTTTTAATTTTACAGTGAAATATAGTAACTTTATATTCTAATTAATTATAATATAAATATATCAGTAAAATCTATTTATACTAAAATAATTTAAATTTGCTAGTTATTTTCTAGCACTTTAGATATTTTCTAAAGCTTTTCTTATTATCAGTTTTCTTATTCTTTGTCTAAAGAAGTGAAAAAGATATATGTATAATATTTTTTTATTAAATTGAAATGAAAATATTTAAGTTCCTTTTTTGTAATACATTCTGAATCTTACAGAAATCAAAGAATTTCTTTTAGAAAGCTATTAATATTATATAGAAGGCATTTACTATCTATTTACAAATTCTAAAAAAAAAAATTCACGTAATCGAATTTCTGATGATTACAGCATGTGATTTTATATCGAAATTTTTTATTTAAAAATTTTTTAACTTTGTAATCCATAATTTTCTATATCAAAAACACACATCCAAATAATATTAAAATGTTCCTTTTTACTTTGATAAGAATTAAATGAAAATATAAAATTTTCATTTATTTAATCCATTTATTTGTACTTTTACACGGTCAAGATTATAACTTCCAATAATAATAATTGTTTTATCAACCTTTGTCAAGATTTTCTTTATCGTTAAATAGTGAAGTAATAGTTTTTCGATCCATACGATCTCTACTTCCTCTTGCCAATTACTATTTAGATTTAATTTTTCAACACCTTCTTGGTTATCTCCATCAATCTAATGTGATATATGTTTTATCGATTAATTTGGAATTAATTTTAATATAGGGAAGTTGAATCTTGTGAATTACAATAATTATTAGTATAATTATAATTAAAATAATTTTTTATTGTTTCTAGTAATAAATAAACCATTTTCAAAATTAACAAAAATACAAAAATTGTGCTAAAGTAAATGAATAATTCAATTTAGAATTCGTGTTTAATAATAATTAATTTTAAATTATTTAATCAATATAAAATTTGAAATTAAGCTAGTTGGATTTAACAAATTTGTTTTAACTTTTCATACTATATTTAAACGTGGACTGCAAGAAACTGCAAGCGTATCAAATCTGAGCAGATCAAAAGTATCTCGAAAACTCCAAGTTGGAAAAGGAAAAAAGAAAATGCAAATGTCGATCCTATGATGAACAAGTTACACATCACACAATTATCGAATGGAACTTCCTAAATAGTAACTTGTACCGCTTTTTTTTAAAGCACCAATTTTTTTTTTTTTTTTTTAGCGCAAATCTTATTTCTCTTTCTTAACAAAAAACTTTAATAATTTTTTTTTCAAAAAAAAAAAAAATGACAAAGGAACAACTTCCCGCCGACTGTTTAAATGATATCTTTAGTCATTTGGACGTAAAAAGTTTATCCAATTGCACATTTGTTAACTGGCTCTGGTGTGAAATTTCAGTTCGATTGTTGTGGGCAAGTATCAGGAATTTTAACACTTTAATTGCTTGCCTTCCTAACAAATCGAAAGAGATTTTATATAGAAATGAGATAATCATTTCAACACCGACTTCAAGGCACCCATTATTTAATTACGTAAAATTTGTTAGGGAATTCTCAATAAAAGAAATTTGTGAAGGAATATCATATCTTCTCAAAAATGATCCGTCACAAGTCTTTCACGATAGTAAAAATATTATACTAGCACAAGAAATATTCAAAATGTTTATGAGTCAAAATTCTTTGAAAAAATTTCATTTTTATCCTAATTTAAATTACATTCCAGATATACCATTTGTCACATATCCTGGGGCAAAGAATTGTTTGAAAAACCTTTCAGAGTTAACCTGTGGTTCAAGTATCAATCCTAAATATTTTTATCAGCTATCTCAACTATGTCATAAATTAGAAACATTAAACGTAACCTTTGAAGAGGTGATTTCAAATGAATTTGGCGACTTACTTTCCGTTCAACAAAATCTAAAGCATTTGCACGTAACTCACACCTCAAAATGCAAAGATTTGACGGAGATAGGTCCCTATTTAAATAGAATTCCCCCCACTTTAACCGTCTTTGTTCTCTATGGGGAATTTCATCATATGTCATTGGATTTCGTTAACAGGTTCTCCAATTTACGAGAGCTGGTATTATTTTTTTGTCATTCTAATTACTTTCGAAATTTACAATACACTTCCTTTCCAGAGTTACGAATCTTGGAGTTTAAATATGAATGTCCGAAACATGATTATTTGGTTAACTTCCTAGAGATCAACGGGATGAATTTAACAGAGATTCGTATATGTAGGTCAAAGGATTCATTAAATTTGGCCATTGCTCAATTTTGTCCGAATTTGAATTCCTTGTACACGATATTTAGGTATGGGGAAGTGGAAACGTTGAAATTAATCTTGACTAGGTGTCAAAAGTTAGAAAGTTTAAAGATCTTGTGTGGTAATTACCATTTGAATGAATGCAAACTGTTGGAGATTGTCGCAAATCATTCATCTAATACCTTTCATGAGTTAAAAGTATGTGCAGTTCATGTACAATCAGAATTATTTTCAAAAGAATTAGAATCTATCTTGATAAATCCCATACCACCAAAATTAATTTCGTTGGTCATTGTCAAAGGTATTAAAGGATTTAGCGCTTTAAAAGTTAATATGGAAGCAATCGAAACATTTATAAATTTGGGTATCATTAAAAATTTCAGAATTGCAAATTTTGGGGAATAGAAATTAAATATATATACTTCAACTGTAAGATATGATTCATATGTACTTAATAAATTTTTTTTTTTTTTTTTTTTAAAATTTTAAGAATGTTGGACCCTGAAATTTTAATACCCTTTTTTCATAAGCATGAACTTAAAATGATTGATAACATGGGGTATCAATAGTATTATAAAATGGCGGTAGAAGTAAAAAATCTGCTGTTAGTTGCCTTAGGTATTCCATCAAGAATTAAGGACCGACGTTTGAAAATCATTATTAAAAATAGATAAATTTACGTACAAAAAAGGTATAGTTGCCTGGAAAAACGTCGAAATATTCGACTTTTGCCATTTGTTAAAATGAGTTTTCCAGGTAACCATAACGTAGCCAATAAGAAATGAGATCAAATTTTGAATGAATGTCTTTAGGTTCTAGTATTGAAACAGCTGGAGCATTGGCATATATGCATTCAAATAATGTTCTAATTGAGATTTTATTTCAGATATCTTATCAAGATTTTCCTTACTAATTATTTATTTTCGCGCGTGACAATAGAAGGAAAGTTTAATACCTTATTTTCTTTATGTTTGAAAAAATAATTATCCATACGTTTGGTCAGATTTAGATTATAGTTATCAATAATAACGGATCATAATTATCCGATTAGAATAAACAAGTTTTCTTAATTCTGTTATAATTATTTTAAAATTGCTTATATGCAGTCCAGACTTGTATGATTTGACTTGATGATATTTAATGAAAAGAAATCTTTCCTTTCTACTAAAAAATCTAACTATGTCTAAAAGTTTATTTTTTTTATATTGACCTACCCTCCCGTGAAACTTTTCTCACATTCGCATACCAATAATTTTTCACCTTATCGGCAGAGTGAAGGACGTGGAATCTATCATATAATTTGTAACATATACGCGTCCAAGAAGTTTGACCACGGGTTGTCGTGGTTATTGGTACCAGGTAACTGATGAAAGATTTCTCCCGTTCCGTCAAAGGTCTTAAACATACTAAATATACAAGAAGTAGAAAGTAAAAATGAAATATAAATATTTAGTAAATCTTTTCAAATTGCGGCGAAACTGATTAATTACTTACCATGTTTTAGATGATTATTCCAACTTTAATTATTAGGAAATAAAAAAAGAAAGTATGAATCCTCTTGTTGCTTGATGAAAAAAAAAAAAAAGCAAAATAAACTTACCGTCTGCTAATTTGTCTTGGCGTATACATCGGTAACCGTTGTCGACTGATCATTACATATCGGTTGGGCATCGCTTGCCACTTCAACATACATTCAACGATGATGTTGTCACTCTACCAAAGAAATAAATATTTTGAATCAACAAATTTTTTGAATGAAAGACAATTCAATAACATACATTTTGATCAAATATTGCTACTCTTGACATTTGTAAATAAATTTTTATTGATTAAAAAAAATAGATTTAAGACGAATTACCAATTTTTTTATTCAAATACCTTTCCGACTCGCCTTTCTTTTTATTTTTTTTTTTTTCGATTATCAATAAATCACAGGGTGCCAAAAGCAAGAAAAGCTGACTTTGATCGTCAATGCTCATGTAATCTTATATAATCAAACTAGGATTCTTATTCTTTATTTCACATATATTTTTCCCGTCTTTTTGATTGAAGTTAAAGGGTTCACCAAATTTAATATGCATATAAACAAGGTTTCGCACTTTACCAAATTTACAAACAATAAAAGCGTTTAAGGAAAAAAAAATTACATAAAAGTTTAAGGAGGGAGCAAATCATCATTTTACGATAAATAAGGTTTAAATAGCAATCTTTTTACCGACTCCTTTCTCATCAGAAAACCTTTTAATTACATAAATGCAACGAAATCATATGGCGTTTCAAAGTTAACCTTATTATTATTATTTTTTTTTATTAGTTAATAATTATTTTTAGCTTTTGTTTCATTCGCGGTTTCCTTGAAATAATAACATGGTTACACTACTTTGACTGTGTAATGTGTCATACTGATCACAATTTTTTCGCGCTCTAAAAAAATTTTATTCCACTGCATATGCTTTTTTTTGCTAAAATTCAAATATTTTTTACACTAAAAAATAAATAATTAAAAGTTTTTTTTTTTTTATATGTGTGAGACGAAGATTTAAAGTGGATAAGGAATGATAATGTTATAATCATTTCAACTGAGATGACTCTAATAAATGATCGGTCAGAACCTAACTTGTATGTCATATCTCTCTAATTCCATTCCATTGTGGAAGCAAATGATATAAATTGATTTAAATTTGGAACTTCAATCAACTTTCATTTTTGATATTTTATTCTTTTTTTTCACAGAAAGGACCGACTCTATCATCTCATGATTTAATAAATCTTCATAAGTTGAACGTTTTGAATGGGTTTTTTTAAAATTTGTAAAAATTCTACTCCTTTAAAAACTTAAATTATTTAAAGATGCTTCGGGAGATTCACAACGAAATTAAATACGAAATGAGATTAGAGAAAAGAATTATATCGAAAAAAAAAAATAATTAACTATAATCAAAGAGAAGAAAAAGGAAAACGAAGTAAAAAAAAAATTAAATCCTATTGTAATTAAATTATACAATACGTCGGTGTTCAGAATGTTCTTTAAATAATCATCAGTTTGAAATCTAACGTTTTTATTCCATCCATATATCTTCAACAAGCGAAAATTGGTGCGTCTTTATCTTTACCAACTTGAGTCTGATTTTTAATTGTTTACAAATTTAGCAAGAATCGTGTTGTGAAACATTTCAATCTAAAAATAACGATTAAATTAAACTGCAAATGGAAAGGAAAGGAAAAAACCAAATGTTTAAAATAAAGATTCTTTATGGTTTAACGTTCCATTCGGACCACGCGTAAACATACCTTGAGAATGTGTTGTTTTCAGTGATTACTAAAATTATCAAAGATAGATTCATCATATGACTGATAAACAACCGGCGAAAAAAAAAAAAATACAATAAAAAGGATTTTCATATTGTGTTGCGGGAGATGCTGATTTTGAACTTTTGAAATAAATTAAAAGAAAAAAAAAAAATTTCCCATGAGGAAATTTAACGGGGTCAGCGTACTACTATTCCTTTAAAATCTTGATTGTGACAATACATTAAGTTACAATCAGAATGTGGTGTAATATTTTAATTCTAGCGAAAGAGGGAACATTAAATTTGAATAAAAATAAAAATGCGAACGTAAAGGTAGGGTGCAGCGTGTGTAACATCCCTTTTTAGCGCGTAGGATCTTTTGGATCAATTTTTTCCCAAGTAACATTTTGGTCTATTGTAATATTAAGATGTTTACTACTAAAAAAAAAAAATTCAAGGGGATATAAATCTTTGTCGGAAATGTTATTACAAAATTGTAATCAATACTGGATCAAGGAGATGTTCACACGCCACGCGTTCAAATAACAACTGTCAACTTTTTTGACAAACATTTAATGCTTGCAATATTGCACTACCAAACAAAAGTCAATATATATATCCATTAACCTTAAATAGCCTTAATAGAACCAAAACATGAATTCCTTAAATAGAGCCATTGATAGAATCGATAACAAGACCGCCAAACCATTTTGTTTTCATAATACTCGTTAAATCACATCTTTTATTAGATATTGTTTAAAAGAAATTTTTGAATTTTTGGTGAGAGATAAAAAGACCTTATATTCATGCTTACTAGTTAACCGTCTTTGGTGTGTGACGGTTGTTCCATTTTTATGGTCAAGTATCCATAATTTTAGAACCTTTTTCACTTGCCTGCCTCAAGAATCAAAAGAAATTTTATACAAGAACAACATTACCGTTTCACCCCCAACTCAAAGACGTTTGATCTTTAATTACGTTCAATACATCAAAACATTTTCAAACGCTGAAATTTGTAGAGGAATATCGTTCCTACTGAATAATCATTCCAACAATCCACGTGACTTTGACATCAATAAAAATATCGTGGCGGCACAAGAAGTTTTTAAGATGCTCGTGAAACAAATTTCTCTGAGACGATTATTCTATTACACTTACACGTCCCACCTATATATACCATTTGTCACCTACCCTGGGGCGATCGATTGTTTTAGAAATCTTTCGGAATTGAATTGTGGTTCCGACATTGATTCTGAACTCCTTTATCGATTATCTCAAATCTGTCAAAAAATACGAACGTTAAACGTGACCTTTTGCGAACGAATCTCAACCGGATTTTCCGATTTAATCTCAGTTCAACAAAGATTAAATTGTTTACAAATCTTTCAAACTTACAAATGTGTGAGTTTCACGAACATCATCCCATCATTCAAAAGTTTATCAAAGTCATTAACCAAATTTGAATTTTATGGTGGAAATCATCATAATCCCCCTTTATCATTCATAACGCAATTCACAAATTTGAGAGAATTGTATTTATTATTCAATCACAACGATTACTCGGTAAATTTTCGGGACGTCACCTTTCCGCACCTGCGAATCTTGGTGTTTAAATATTATAGTCCAAGGTTCATTAATTTAAATGAATTTTTAAAGATTAATGGAAAGTATTTGAGAGAACTTCAAATTGGAAAATCCAACAATTTGATAAACTTTTCCATATCAACATTCTGTAGGAATTTAAAATATTTACGTACAAACTTTCTATATAATGAGGGGAGAACGTTAAAACAAATCTTTAAAAATTGTAATCAATTAATGACTCTCGAAATCTCATGTGAAAATTTCTATTTAAACGAAATCGAATTGTTAGAAATTGTCGCGGAACACTCCCCCAAAGGGTTTCATGAATTGAAAGTATGCGCATATTTGATAGGAACAAAGTTATTTTCGAAAAGGTCACGAAGAACGATCTTTACGGAAGATTATATCCCTCCAAGAACCCTTTCGATAAACCTTACGGTTGAATCGAATGCGACGGAAATAGATTATACATCGATTAATGAATTTAAAAAATTGTGCATAATTAAACAATTTAAAGTGATCGAGGATAGTTATTAGAATGGTGTAACAAAAACTTATTAATGCGAAAAGCAAAAATTATTTATTATAACTGAACAATTTAATTATTTTCATTTAATCGGATCGGACAAAGGTATAGTAGTAACGGATGATGTAAACACTCAAAGTCAAACATGAGAATGTTTAAAAATATACGCGTTAGACAGTGATGAGACTACGGATTTTAAATCGAAGACTAAACCAAAGTGAAAGGATACTCGATCATTTTCTTATAATTGAACAATTTCATAGTTTCAAATCAAAAAAAAAGAAAAAAAGATAATGATAATGGCCGCCGAATATATGGATCGTTTGCTATTTAAATGGAATTACGAACGTATGATCCGTAACGTGATTTTATAAAGTAAACCGCTCATAATATTTAATTGATGTTTTCGGTATTCCTTTAATGAACAAAGTTGCTTCAAAGTTTTTGTAGTTGCCAATAAGCTTTTTCTTTCAAATACTAGTAAAGCTAGGTCACGTGATTTTCTAAGCATGTTATCATATCAATGCCACTTTCTGGTTCAGAACCCTTTCTAGTACCAAAGCAAAAGTCGTTCGGTACATCGAGAATATAGATCATGAAATTGAAATAATCCATCAATATAAATCTTGATTTAATAATCATAAATTTTTAATGGAACAGGAAAATTTACCGATATACTGGGTGTAATGTTAAAAGATAGATGGTGTCTGTTTTCTTTATGTTTTATAATGAATTGAATTCATCATGAGTGTGAAAGTCACGTTAAATCATGATTTCTATGACGACGCGCGTCCAATATAATATCACGTGTTGACGTGTTGATTACCATTACCTAATCATCATCAATTGGGTTAAATTTGGAAGAAAAAAGATATAAACGTGTTGTATGGCACAGTTGAAGAGCATTCATTATTAAGGTAAGGATTAATTGACGTCTGTATTGGAATCATGTAGGTAGGTTTTGCGTGCATTGAATTGTCCAGAATATTATCAGGCATCTAAACTTCTATAGTTCCTCATCAGGAATTGTTTGGATTAAGAATTGCGCTCGATGTGGCCTATAAAGCTGAAAATTCCAAATAAATTCCTATAACACTAAGATACTTAACAAACAAGAATGAATGGAAAAATAACTTTCCTTTAATATCCAATAGTTTCGTAAAGATTATCAACGATCTAACACTTTTAACTATTGCATTCCTAAAGAACATTCGCTTTCAAAATTTTTCCTAAAATTTCTTTTTGTTTCGACAGCTTAAAGTTTCAACATACAAAATAATAATTTCAATTTTTTCCAAGATTTGTAAGCTCCAAACACAATTGATTCTCAGATACTTAAATAAAGTAATTTTTAATTTTTACAGATATTCTAATTCCTTCATATATTACGGTCTATATCGGAGTTAATTCTTGAGCAATTTGTCTCTACCGGGAAACATGGAAAATAAATTGCGGACATCTATATTTCCTGTATTTCCAAAATTTTAGCTTCTTAAGGCTTTGAATTCCCATCCTTATAGACTTTTTGATTCATACTTCTAAAAATTAGAGATGATTTAAATTCGTAAGTTGTGTTACAAACTTATTTATGTATGGGCGATCATAGAACAAACATTACATCCCTAACCAAATCTGTGGTAGGTATCGTAACACAACATTAAATCAAAAAATTTATATCTCGTATCATCGTCAGTTGTCGCGGGAATAGTTGCGGCGGTACTCGGTAATGAGGGTTCCCAGAACTGTCTTCGTTAGTTTCAGCTCAATCGTCATAAGGTATTTTTGGAAATTACATATTTTGTTCTTTGATACTTAATCTAGCATTAAATTTACTTACGTTTCACTGCTTGTTGAAAATAATTTGTTGAAATATTCTTTGGAAATATTTCTTTCCTCGGAAGATGATTTCCCTGCTTTTATCATGAGAATAAGTGTACAATATTCCACGTATAATTTCATCCTAGCATTATGATTAATGATTTCACCTGTTAATATTTTCTAATATCTTTATCTTATAATTTTAGTTCTTTACCTTATAAAGATTACATTAATGAACCCGTAAATTATCAATAAAATATATTTTTTTATTTTACCGTAATATCGGTTATAGGAATATTTACACATATCAAGTGAGATCATCCATTCCATCCAAAATAAATAGAATAATTCTTTGCCACCAGAATATTTCTATAAACAGTACTTACAATTAAGAATCAACAACTAGCCTTTAGTTTACAAAAACAAATGTTTCCAAAGACATTTAGCCTGGTCTGGCAATAAATTAGACGTTCATGTGGCGTTATCGTACCAATTATATTATATAACCAAAGAATTTGACATATTGATCGTCGATCTATTATTACGACATAAATCTAATACTATTTATACTTGGATTATTTTTGTCTTAAAGATCAAATCCACATTAAAAGCAATTATTTACCCGAAAATGATGAGATAGTTCCAAGGTAAATTCATTCGAGTAAGTATTAACAGAAATGAATTTTTACGCGTTTGGATTATAATTTATAACTAAATAAATTAATTTTCAGAACAAAGGTGTGAATTTTATTGAATTTCATAAGCATGCGTTTAAACACGTAATATAATTTGCGTTTAGCTTTTACATTTGAGTTTCATTATTTGAAAATTGAAGCAAAATATGAACTAATCTATATTTTTTTGAAGGAAACCAGAATGTTTTATTAAGATCGTTGTGCGTTTGGAGTATGAACATCGCAGAGAAGTCCTCCAAATGCTGGGAAAGCAATTTCCTGAATTATATCAAAATACAGATCTCTGGGACTACGCGTGAAAGTTTCTTTTAGATTTTTTGGATTTAAAGTACCTCAGATAATTTAATTGAAGGAATTTAGAGAGGGAAAACAAAAAAAAAAACTTTATTGTTTGTTAAAAAAAAAAAATATATATTACAATCTTTATTACATATTATAATAAAGACATCCGATATCAAAATAATATTATTCTTTCCAGCTTAGAAATAATGTATTCTATAAAGTTCAATAATAATTATTTCTTTTTTTATAAATTCGATAATTTCAATGACAACACATATCTAATCATAAATAAAAGCGACCTGATAAAAATACAAGTCAAATTTATCAAGTATCTCTAAAATCTATTCCTATAAATTATGTTTGGGCTTATCTTTTCTCGAGGGAAAAGGATTCAATGAGTTCCAAGAATCACTTGTAAACTCTTACGCTGTAAAATTCATAAAATTTTTTTTTTTTTTGCGCCAAACAAAAATCTCACGTTTTTACAATTCTAACTAAAAAATAATTAGATATGATTCATTCACTACTCGAATCGCTTTAATCACTCAAGCTCGACAACGTGAGCACATAAGTGATCGCCTAAAAACACTAAAAACACTAGAAAAACTTTCTTGACGTTTAAATTCTATAAATTTCTTTAAATATTAACGTTATATAAAATATTCAATGATATGGTATTGGCAGAGAAAAATTACATGTCGAGTTGATGTGGGTCGATGTTGAACAATTAAGATCACTCCAATATTTCTAATTCCCTTTCCCTTTCAGTTGTTACAGCTAATTTTTCAATTTTTTCTATTTCCTCTTTCGTACAAAGTGTTTCTACTTGTCTCGTTGCCAAAGAAGTATTATGATTAACCTTTTCCAATTCCCATAATGATTTATCAAGTTCTCTTTGTGATTTTCGAACACTTTCATTTAATTTTAATTCGGCCTCTCTCAACCTTACTCCTTCTTCTCTGATTTGCGCCAACTTTTCGAATTTAAATATATTGAGAAATTAATTAAAATATGTAAACGGAAACTAGAAATTTTTTTTTTTTTTTTTTCATTATAAACATTTACCTTTTCTTCAAGTACTGGCGCATAAGCAGGAATATGTACAATTTTTGGAGGGTGTGAAAAAAATTCTGGAGGAGGGCTATATGATGCGGCGGGAGGGAATGGAGGTCCAGAATATGGACGTTGATGATATTGTTGATGATGCATAGAATTTCCTCTTTTATAATTATTGTTATTATTATAATTATTGTAATTATTGTAATTATTGTAATTATTATTATAATTGGGCCTATAATCTCGATTAGGTGGTCTAGGATATGGATTGTATGAATGTCCACCACGATAAGATGGTCTTCGTTTATATGGTTGAATATGAGATATTGGAGGTCTCCCGTATGGTTTTTGATCTCTTGTATTTCCACCATATGGAACTTGTCCTCTAAATCCGAATTGTGATTCCTCTTCTCGTTCGTCATATCTATCTAAAAGCATTTGTGGCTCTCTCATTTGATAATCATAATCTAAGTGATTATGAGGCATGTAGTGAGAACTAGAACCATAATTATCCCTTTCTTGAGGGTAAAAATTATTATTATAAGAATTAGCACGGTGAGGTATGAAATCTCTTGGACGGTTATAGTTTGGTGGACTTCTACGTTGATCATTAGCTCTATCCATTATCTTCAAATTAAAAAAAAAAAAAAAAATTTGCAAATCCTAAAAAAAAAAAGAATTGCTAAAACAAATTCTATTTTTATAGATTTTTTATAGCAATACAAAAATTCTTGTATAACCATACTTCTTTATGGGCAAACGTATGTCCGACAGAGTAGATATAATTGGTCGAAAGAATCTAAGTAAAAAGAGTTTTGTATCCAAATAAATCATTTAATTGTTCTAATATATCTTTAATGAAGGTACAAATCAGGTCATTTTATGCTAAAATCTTTTAAAAAAATGAAATCCCTTTTTAAACTTATAACAAAAATAATTAAAAAAGTTGAATTTTAACCGGTGATAATCACATAAAATCCGTACAAGGTTACTCGTTACCAAAAAGAGATTAGTAACACGGTAATTGTTGAAAGAAAAAGGCATTTATAACTTATTATTTATTTTTATAAATTTCTTAATAACAAAAAAAAAAAAAATTATTCATTTTTAATAAAAACAATTAATATTTATCTAATCATTTAATTAATATTTATAGATAATCAATTTTATATAAATATTAAATTATTATTTTAAATTAATATGTAAAATTTATTTATTTATTCATATTAATATTAGATAAAATATTTAATAATTTAATATTTTTCTTAACTTTATTTTATATTTATTATTAATAATTTTACTAATAAATATCTATTATAATATAAATTTTATAGCAATTAAACAAAATATTTAGTTATTTAAGTATTATTATAATATTATTATTTTAATTGATAATTAATATTAATTTTAATTAATAATTTTATAAATGAAACTTATATTAAATAAAAATATGTTTAGAATAAATTTGCTTAAAAATTAAAATTAATAAAAATTTTAAAGTTATAAATTTAAACATATATGAGAAAAATGTTAGGAAAATCAGATTCTAGAAAATTTTAACAAAATTTAATTTTTATTGCATTTAAATTTTTAATATTATTATTTTAAATACAATAAGATCTTAATTTAGTTAAAAAATTCTCAAAGTCTGATTTATTTAGCAATCTTTTTAAAGATATTAAATGATCCTTAATCTATTTTTATATTTAAAAAATTATTAATTCTAAAAAAATTTAATCTTTTATCTATAAAAAATAATTTTATCAAAAAAATGGTTTATAATTAATTTGTAAAAAATGAAAATGATATTCAAATTAATAATTTTGATTAGATTATTAAATATAAATTAGTCATAAAAAAATCTAATTCTAAATTCTAAAATTTTAATTTTAAGAAATTCTAAGATTTAAAGTAATTTTATTATTTATTTTTATTAAATATCATTAAAGCATTATAATAATAAATTTAAATAATAATTTATAAAAATAATTTTTTTGAGACTTTTAAAATTATTTAAAATCATTTAATATTTCTAAATTTTCTTATATAATAATAAAAAAATATATAAATTAATTATATATATTATAAAATTATATTTAAGATATATCATATCTAAAAAATATATAATATTAAATATATTAATCTTATTATATAACTTAATATATATAATTTAAGAAAATATAATACATTTTGCAAGACCTATTAATATTTTAAAATAGAATAGTTTTATAAATATTATAATCAATTATAACAAAAATATATGTAAAATTGATTTATTTTTAAGAAATATAATATATTATTAGATCTATAATAATTTTTAAAGATAATTGTATTATAATATATGATGATATTCATCAAATTATTAAAAATATTAAAGAAAAATCTTATTGAATTATAAGTAAAATGTATTTTATTAAAGATAATTAAATAAAACAATATGAACTAATTTTTCTATTATATATTATTAAAAATAGTTAAAAAATTTTTTTTTTTATAGATTTTAATTACAAAAATTTCTCTTATAATTATTTCTTCATTATAAACAAAAAAAATAATACTTTTAATAAAATTTATAGTATATTATATAATTTAATATAAATAAAAATTTAAGTTAATATAAAATTAATTAATATTATATCAAATAATATATTTAATGAATTTAATATATTAGGGTGAATTAATAAAGGATTTGAAATAACTGAATTTTTAAAATATTAAGATGATTTTTATAACATTAAATTTTTAGTATTAATCTATAACAATAAATTAATTTTTAGAATATAAAATCTTATATATGCCAAAAAAAATAGATAAAATAATGTTTATAATAAAATAATATTATTAATTCTTATAATGATACAGTTAGATATAATCAAATTCTTTTTTTTTGCTAAAAAATCTGATTTAATATTATATATAAGAAATGTAAGAAATGTTAATAAATAAGATGATAAAGCAGTTTTTAGATTTTTTAGTTCAGCTATTTTGATGTAATTTCAAATAAATGTTGATAAATAAGATAATAGAGTAACTTTTAGATTTTCTTAGTTCAGCTGATTTAATATAATATTAAAAGATGATAATATTAAATCAGAAAATTAGGTTTATTTATTTATTTATTTTTGATAAATTATTATTATTATTTTCAAACTTATTTATAAATTAATATTTAAATTATACTATTTTATATAAATCAAAATTATCATAGTAATAAGATATTATTTTTTTTTTACAAATATAAAAAAATATTTATTTTAATGCTATGATATATATTAAAATAAATGATATTTAATTTTCAAAACTTATATTATAATGTAAAGTTTTAAGATATTTACTAATTTAACAAAATCCTTGATATTATTGATATTAGCATATAAAAAGTATTATTTAAACTTTCACTTTTTCCCTTAAAAATATTATATTGAAGTTATTGAATATGTTTTTAGTTTTTCTAGATAAATTATATTAGATTTTACTTTGAATTTTATAAAATAATTAATAAAGTTATATATAAAGATTAAGGTTACTTATCTAAACTTATTTTGGATTTGACAAAATATCTAAATTATAGTTTTGCTAATTTTTTTTACTAATGTTTTGATATAGTTTTACATTTTTATAAGTTTTAATATAGTTTTATTTTTTTTAGAATTTCACAAATTTTTTAATATAATTTTACTAAATTTATTTTTTTCTATTTAGACAATTTGTAAAATCTTTAGATTTTATTTAGAAATTTTAATAGAGATAGAATATTAAGACTTGAAAATTTAATCAAAAATCAAAATAAAAAATTTATTTAAGGTATTATAATATGGGTTGATTGCTAGAAAAATCAAATTCTGAGAATTTTTTAGCAAATTGTGATTTTTATTCTATTTTAGTTTTTATGTTATTAGATTAAAATGTATTAAGCTCTTAATTTTAATCAAAAATTTCTCAAAACCTGATTTTTTTAGAAACCCTTCTATATATTTATAATTTATATTTAATATATATGTATAATTAATTAATTTTTTTATTATTAATGAATTATATTTTTGATATTGATGATAATATTTAATTTTAAAAAAATTTAATTATTAAGATACTGATAATGATAATATTGATAATGCTATAAGAATGATATATATTAATGCATCTTCATTTATGAATTACTTAGAATTAAAAAATAAATCAAAAATTTAAAATTAGTTGATAATTCATAGATTTAAATGAAAATGATTATAATAAATATGAAAACTTAGAAATAATAAATAATTAAAATCTAATCAATAATATAATATTTAAAGTTGTAAAATTATCAAAATTAAATGAAAATTTAAAAGCATTTAATAGTATATAAAATAAACTATAATAATAATGAAGAAAATGAAAATGAAAATAATATTAGAATAAATAATTTATATTTAGATTTTATAATTGAAATTAAATACTTATTAAAGAATAATCAATTAACTTTTATTAATTTATCAGAAGAAGAATTGAAAAAAAGAATTTTAGAAAAGATAATTTATCTAATTTTTATTAATTTTTTAATATTAAAAGATTATATAATGCATATTTTTATTTAGATAAAATTTATAAAATTAGATAATAACCTAATATCAATTTAAATATTAGTTTTAATGATATAATTAATAAAAATACTGTAAATTATTTATTTAATAATAATAATTTAAATAAATAGAAAATTCATAATAAAACTAATAAATAGTTAAAAAAAAAAAAAGAATAAAAAATATATTAACTAATCAGAATGCATTAAAAAGTAAGTTAAATATGCAATTTTTTTATTTAATTGAAAATTCAAAAAAGATTTTTAATTATTTTTTCATATCAGAAATTATCTATTAGAAAGTACTAATTATCTATAAATGTATTAGCAAAAAGCATAAATATATTTTATATATTATTATAAATAGTAATACAGTATCACAGTGTTAGATTTTAAATATGTCTAATTGCTTTTTTTGATTAGACAGTTTTGAACAGTTTTGGATACATCTAAAACTGTCTAAAACCATCCAAAAGTCTATGAGTTTTGGACTGTTAAATATAACTTAGGGTTATCTAAAACTAATTTTGGATTGTTCAAAATTGTCTTAAATTAGTTTTAGATAGATTTACTAATTGTTAATATTGAAATAATCTTTTTTTATTTTAAATTTGTATAATAGTATCATTAAGTACTTTAAAAAAAACCATTTGTCTTAAAATCTTATCTTTAATTTGATTTTCTTTTTTAATATTTTATTTAAGTTTTGATTTAGTTAGTTAGTAAATAGAGAAGTAAAGGAAAAGAAAAAAAATTAGAAGTAATATTCCTCTTTAGTAGGATTCTAGGAAGGTAATTTTATTAAAATAATACATCATAGTAAAGGTTAACCAAAGTATAACCTTTCTTCTTTTATAATAATATTAAAAAAAATTAATCTAAAAGATAAAGACCAGCAATATATATATAGCATGTGTAGAAGTTTTAAAAGAAAATGCTAAAAGTATGATAAACAGAAAAGAAAGAATCAAAAACATTTAAAAAATTGTGAATATATTTTAAATAAATATGGTAAAGAAGTGGAAAAGATATTAAAAAATTGTGATAATTAAGATGAATTATCTTTAAACAAATGAATGCATCTTAATGGTAAGTTTTAAATTTTTTTAAAAATCTTTTTTTTTTTAAGAAAAATGCTAATTTATTTTTAATAGATGATACTATATCTATATCAAGTTTTCATACAAATTTTACACATACATTATTAACTTAAAGTGAATCAAGTTTTTCTAATAAGAAAAAGCAGTCAATACTAATTAAACATACCATACAAACATTTCTAAATCTGAAATACCTACATTTTATAATTTTTTAATTAAGATGATAAAATCTAAACTTAAAATTATCAGACTGTATAACAATTAGCTGAACTAATTTTAGATATAGCTATTGAGAATATTAAAAATATATGTTAAGAAAAGCTAAATCAAATGCATGAATAAGCTGGTATTACTCTTTAATTTGATGAATAAAAAAATATTATAAATTAAAAATTATTTAGCATTATGATTATATTATCTTCTGATAAGACTTTAGTATAAAAAGCAATTAATATAAGTGATCAATAAGAGCGTGTAATTAATATTATACTGTTAACGTGTAATTCTTGTGAACTACAACTGTTAGACAGGGTGTTCGAGTGGTTTATTCTTTTTAATTGAGCAGTAATCTTTCAATAGTTTACAAGTTTTAACTCAGACGATTTATCAAAGTATTTATCTTATCACAACGAGTTATAATTCAACAGATTACCAGTAAATTGTATTTATAAATAATGTGTTTATTCACGAGTAAAATAATGATAAAGACAAGGAAAAGAAAAGTAACAGGAAATAAAGAAAAAAATTAAGAAAGAAAAGAAACGAAATACTAAAGCTAAAAGGTAACGCAGTAGGCCAGTTGCCTCTAAAACTACTAAAACTATCTTATCGAATGCCAATCTGTTCTTCTTTTACATGAATTAAAAAGCTACTTATTTATATAAAATAAAATACATAGAAAAATATAACTAACATGTCTAATATAT
>CAJVPP010000503.1:0-30968 GCA_910592005.1 Funneliformis mosseae
AAATTTGGACTTGTGGCTGAAGAAGACATCGTTACAAAGGAAATTAAAAATTGTTCTAAAAAAAAAAAAAAATAATAATTATATTTATTCCTTTTATTTATAATATAAGATAACGCGCGTGATAGTTTTATACATTTTGTAATTATTACACAAAAAAATGAACAAGGCCTTATCGTCCTGTCCTTTCCTAATTCTTAATATCTGTTATTATGAATTTCAAGTTTAAAATTCCGAGTATATGTTTTTAAATGAATTTCTTTTTTTATATTGTGATATCAGATGACCATCAAAAAATTTGATTAGGTGGTGGATGCATAAATTACAAAATTTCTTTTACATTCAATTCCCCGCGAACATTTTCCTCCAACATTGTAATTTGCATCTGCTTCAATTTTTAAATTGTTGAAATTTTTTTTTCTTTTTTGAAGGACTTTTCGATATATTTTTCATAAGGTTCATCAAATTCCTGAAAATTAATTAAATTCTTTGAGTTTGTTAAGAGATTCGAGTTTTCGAGCCCTTTGAACCCTTTGAGCGTTTCGAACGATCGAATGATTTGAACGTTTCAATAATTTATTTATTAGATTATCTAATTGATCTCTTGCTTCGTTAACTCTATTTTCAGATGGTGGTAGCGAGTTCCATTTGATTCTAATTTCATTTCGTGCAGGACTCACTTTTGTGTTTACATGAATGGATGTACCGGTATCTTCGCCAATGGGCTTGAGATTACATCCTTTAGCACCAATTAATACACCAATTTTAATAATTTGAGGAATTGGAATTGTTGAAACTGTCATTTTTGTGAATGTTTCATTTTTGTGTGTTTGTGTTCTTTAAATTTGTTCCTTTTTCACACAACAAAAAAAAATTTAACATGAAATTAGCTGCCAAGTGATATATATGGTCTCATTTCAAGCTGAGGGCTGTTGTGTGAATAAAAAAGTGTTATGACGTTAGGTTGTTTCCATTTTTTGTTAAAATGAAAATTCTCTCGTATTTAAACTGACATATTACGCAAGTCAAAGGGATTTGCAGCCATTTGGCATCGTAGAAGACATGCTATTAGAGATTTATAATCCTTTTATTTTACATAAAAGAAAGTTTAACGCGTGAGAAAACATATTGTAATTATTACATGAAATTTCGTAATTTCGCTCTTTCCTAATAGTAGCGTATAATTTCTTTATAAAAGGATTGACAAGTATAACTAACGCCAACCCAATTTTTGTCGTACATTTGAAAAACCCTACGATTACTCTATCACCTCCGAACGAAACTTCTTTTCCCATACGTGAGTAAAAACTTTTAATTTATTGATGACTTCATCTAAACAAGAAACCCCAGCGTCAAACAATTTTACATTTCTGGAGGAAGGGACACGCAATGCTGTTGAAATACACTCACTGACAAAGATTATTAAAAGAAATAACACCAAGTGCATCCCGGTCAATTGAAAGATATTGGAGTAAATGTCTCCCGCTCAACAATTTCGATATCGAAATGTCACTTCCCTTCGTAAACCAATGCTAACACCTGCCCATAAGCAAAAACGTGTTGAATAAACTCAAAAACACAAGGATGATGATTGGAAAAGGACCCTATTTAGTGACGAAACGGCTTTCCAATTCCATAATACGATAAAGCATTGGTGTAAAAATGCAAGGCCATTTCATCCAATGCCAAAGGACCGAAGTAAAATATTCGCCTGTGGTGGTTTTTGTATAAAGGGTACCACCAGTCTTTTTGTTTTAGGGCGTATAATGGATGGAAAATTCTATACGGAAATATTAGATTGTTACGAGGTAGATGACGGCTGCAACAAGACAATGATCCAAAGCATGCTAGTATTTTTGCTAAGGAATTCATTGATAATGAAGTTCCGGAGTTATGGATTAGCCCCTCTAAAAGACCAGATCTAAAATCCCATTGAGCAATTGTTAAAAGGTCAAATAATAGAGCGTTTTTGGGGAGATATTCCAAATAGCCTTCTAATTAATCTTGTAAACTCAAAGTTACAGCGTTGTAAGGAGGTTAATGAGAAAAACGGTGAATGAAAATCATATTAATTTATTTTTAATAAAATCTATCGCTTCTTATGAGACGTCGTTCGTTTTAATTGATACAATAGCAATAGTTGTGTGACTATCGCAATTTAACGATTGTCATTTTTATTTTACAATTAATGCTACTATACAATTTTATAAAAAAACTACCTATAACTACTTCAACACTATTTTAAATCCAAGTTTATGATATCTTTAAGATATTATCCTTTAAACTTCCTTATCTTTATAACAAAAACAAGAGCCTCGGTCGCCAATTTTCGGCTTAAAAGAATGCAAAGTGATAAATATGGTCTCGTTTTATCATGTAAATAGTGGAACATGTTTATTTCCATAATTGGCATAATTGGACAGCTATTCATAGTGTAATTAATTATATTTTTTTTTCTTTATTTACCGTATTGCGCTCTTTTTTTTCAGGAAAATATTTTTGAATAAAATCACAAATACAACTATAGCTAGATTAATTTATTAGTAATCATTAATTGTTCGTTAGGTTCGTATATAACATTAAATAAAGATATGAGTTTTTAAGTCGCAATATTTTTATATTTTTATATATTCTAGTGGAATCGAGTAAGAATAGTGTTGGTCATGACAAGTAATATACAAACAAATCCAAAAGATCTGTTAACCGAGGCATTACTTTGAGATATTATGGAAGGTCTTGGTACAAATGATGGTGTGGAGGATTCTGTACTTGTCGGTACTGATGTTTCGGTCTATAATATCATAATCAGTTAAAACTTTTCACTGAATACTAACTGTAATTAATTAATTACCTGAGTTCCGCCTGGTGTGGTGGGGGGCGTTTCTACAGGAGTTCCGTCTGAATTGTTTTGGGGAGTTTCTGCAGGAATTCCTTTTGAATCACTTGTTGGTGATGATGGAGGTTCAACTGGATTTGGTAACTTTTCTTCTGGATCACTTCCTTTTGGTTGTTCTTGCGGATCTTCATCTGGTTGTTCCTGTGGATTACTTTCTTTTGGTTGTTCTGGTGCTTCTTGTTCTGGTTGTTTTTCCGGTTTTTCTGGATCATTTGCTATAGGTCCATCTGATTCTGGTAAGGCTATTGACGCTGGAAATACCGATAAACGTCTGACTATTTGAAGTATAAATATATAAATTTTTGTTTCTATTTATTTTTATCGAAATTTTTATTGTCAACTTACCTTTATGAATGGGTTCGGCTATTGTAACTACGAATAATGAAAGGAAAATTGAAAGAAATGTAATTATAGATAATTTCATTTTTGAGGAAAAAAACGAATAAAAAAAAAAGAATAAATGATTAAGAAAAGAAAGAGAAAAAAAAAAAAGTGGGAAAAAAAATCATTCTATATAAATACTAAGCAATCTTTGTGTACAAGTACCATTATAGATTTCCTTTTTTGGAATTTATACTTTCTCTTTGTTATACCGGTAATCCCGATCAGCGTTAAATGACCGTATTTCCGGAGGGGTTTTAAAGGAATAAAGATGCGGCATTAGGTGTAGTGTACATTTGAAACATTTTAGGTTCTATTCTTAGTAACGTTGCTGTAAAAAAAAAAAAAAGAAAACCCCGGGGAATAAATTTACTATTTGCATTTATGCTATTTATGCTAAACAATCGGAACAGCATAATCCAAGAATAGATTTCAGGGATTCACAAATTTTATTGGTTAAAAATAATCAAAGCATAGGCTAAGAGTTATTTATTAAGATTAGTTAAATTAAAAATTAAATTAAGTTTCCAAGGATTTATAATAAAATTTTTTATTATACCATTTAATAAAGTACATTAAAATTAATTTTGATACTTCAAATAATTTATTTAATAAAAATTTAAATTGGATAATCATTTAAAGTTTTAAATTTAACTAATATATATATATATTAAAAAATAATTATTCCTTTACCTGCAATTTTATTTAATAATTAAAAATTATACTTTTTATAATAAAGATAAATATATTATAAAAAAAAAAAAAAAAAGATATAATTTTTAAGCTTATTAACTACTATCTATTGATCTTAAAAAAATAAAAATAATACTATTTAATAGATCTTAATGTAATGAATCTAACAAACTAAATTTTATTTTTTTTTATTAATTTTTAAAATAAAATACTCTTATAAGGTATATTTTAATATTTATAAAATTTGTTTTATCTTTTTATAATCATTAGATGTTAAAATATTATATTCTTTATAAAATAATTTATAAATAATTTATATTTATCATTTAAAAGATAATTTATCAATCTTTTATTATCATATTATAATATTTTAAATAAATATTATATTAATTATTTAATATATTAAATATATTAAAATAAAATTTTTATTAGTAATAAGTTTAAGTTTAAAAATTATAAATAAATAATAATATTAAATTTGTTTAATATTAAAAAAATAATTGTATTTAATAATATTTATTTCATTTAAATTGATTTAATAACTGTAAAAAATTTTAAATATAGATAAAATTGTTAAAAGTTTTACAAATCATTTAAAATAAAATTTTTCTAATAAACTAATAAATATATAATCATTTATAATAAAATTAAAAAAACTAGTTAAACATAATAATTTATATTATATTTAAATTATTAATTCAAAAAAATTTTTTTTTTGTAATATATTTATTTTTTAAAAAAAATATTTATACAACTGCTAATCTTTTAAATTTATTTTCTATAATAAAGTTTCTTTATAATTTAAAATTAAAAATATAATATAAAAAGTAAAATATAAATTATTCTAACAGTTTTTTCTTTTATTATAAAGTAATATATTAATAATAAGGTTAATATATGAAATCTAGAAGTTTTTAAGTTGTCTAAATGGTAAAAGATAAAATTTAGTAAATTATATTAAAACCTTATTAAAAATCTACAAAATTCTAGAAAAGGTAAAACTATATCAAAGCTTATAAAAATGAAAAACTATATCAAAACCTTTGAATAATAATAATTTTTATTATGTTAAATTTAATTAATTCTATAACATACCAATTTAACTTTTTATAAATAAATAAAGTTAATCTAAAATTAATAAATATTTTTTTTTTAATTTAAATGTATTGAATTAAATATTGTTTTAATTATTATAATTTCTCTTAAAATATTTATTAATATTAAAAAAATATATAAAATAAATATAATTAATATTTATAAAATATAAATATTTATTTTAATAATTAATAAATACATTTATATTTTAAAATAAAATAAATTTATTTTGTATTATATTATATCAAATTAAAATTTTAATATTTGATTTTATTTTTTAACATTTATAATTAATTCTTTATATAATCCTTTAGAAAGTTTAACTATCCTATAAATTATTTAATAAAGTAATTTAAAACATAGTAAATAATCAATTATATTTTTATAATAACACATTAAAATGTTTAGATAAATGAATCTTATTATTTTAAAATTATAAGTTATAAATTAGACATTATTGATTTCATTTGGTAAAAGTTTAATTAAATTTAATTACATATTTGTTTATTTATTTATTATTCTACAAAAATATATAAAATAGTCATGTGTTTTTTATATCATTATTTGATCTCACACATTGGGTTAAATTTAGGTTAAGGATTATTTATATTATTAAGGAGGGAGGATACTTTATTTCTTTTTTACAGAAAAAAACTTTTTTTATATACAATCGTATATTAAATTCCGAAATTAAAAGTTGACTGAAAGTCATCTTCATTGCTAGAAAACTCCGAATAAATAGCTAGAATTCAGAAGTTTCTCCAGTTATATAATATTATTTCTGGAAGTATTTTTGAAATATTTGAAATATGAGGGAGATAATATGTAATTAGGGCTAAATTTTCAGGGGTTAGGGGCAATGAAGGTTCGTTATAAGGAGGAGGGGGTTGGTCTGATATTTGCTCATGTACAACTATGTCACGATTTGATATTCGTTGGTGTTCACGTTGAGTAATTGTCTAAGTAGAAAGGAATTTGTTTCTTCAGAAAGAGCTAAGCTAATCCTACATGCATTTTTTCATTAACGAGATTTTAATTGAATTTTTCCCGGTCATATCACATAATAAAATCTTATTATCAATGATAAAGTTAATAAATATCAACGTTTCATTCATTATCATCTTCTAATGAATTATGAATCGAATCTCCATTTATAATTTTTTGCTAATAACATAACTCTTGTCTCTATTATTGGGTCCATAATTGAAATATTCTTTGACATAAATATTAATTTCTTTGAGCCTTGATTCAAGATTAAATAGAAATTTACGATAAATTATTTATATCGGACAAACCAATCAATTATTATCCCTACGTAAATAAGTCATTGAAGGTGGGTAAAGGAATGTTAAATGGTAAATCCAATTTCGCAACTTTTTAAATTCGTCGTTTTCGTCGCTTGTCCATAAGTTTACATTGATATCGCATATTTTCTCAAAGTTACGTTTAATTTCGAAATCATTATTGTAAGGTTCTGACCATCCTCTTGTTTTTTGTCCTAAAAATCTAATATTTATCTTACTTATATAAAATGGATGTTCCTCGGTCGTACGTAAATGTATTACAGCACCCAATGATGCTTCATTCATTCCCATAAATCCAATATTAAAAGAATTTGAATTTCGGCAAATATGAAAACCATACTTTTGAACTAGATGATATATGGGAGTGTTTCTAGGAAAATCAGGTTCCGAGAAATTTTTGACTAAAATTTAGAGCTTAATACATTTTAATCTAATAACATCAAAATCTAAAATGCAATAAAAATCTCAATTTTGCTAAAAAATTCCCGGAACCTGATTTTCCTAGCAATCAACCCATATAATCTGATGGTGATCCACCTAATATTTCTGAACTTGACATATTTTAACATAGTAAATAAGTTTTTTTTTTTGCAAGGCAACGGGGAAATAGTAAAGGAAAAAAACGAGAAAAAAAAAAAAAGAAAAGAAAAGAAAAGAATTTCAGATGGTCTTACACGTTTTAAAAAAAAAAAGAGTCATTTGTTTTTAAAATGGAAAAAATAAAAAATAACGTGTGATAATGATAATGATGTCAACATATACATATACACTGATCTGCGGCAAAACCTGATCATCGGATGTCAAAGTCACTTGATCACTAATCCCATAATTCTCTAATATCCGAAAAACAACTATATATCTAACCCTTTTTGCAATACTTCCAACTCATACTTACCTGGCGCGGCATCCTCTGTGATCAAAAAGGCAGGGATGCGGGTGATGGTTGCTGGCATTGCACATCGCTGGTGGCCGCTGCTCCGAACATCCTCATGGATGTCTCGAGCGCATAATTTCTGGTTGTTGGGGTGGTCATGGTTCGCCGTGGCTGCTCCTATTTTTATCTTTTCAAGCGGGTTGGGTTAGAGGGTTGTGTTGAAAATGGGCAAAATTAATAATACGGAGATTAACTTTTTTTTTTTCATGTGAAAAAATCATTTTGAAATGATGTAATCTTAAATTCGACTGATCGGCATCGGCGAAGGCCGATGGTCGGATAAAATACACGAGTTTGTAGTACATTGTGGTTCAATTTAATATGACAAGTTAAACAGATCGATCAGGTGAAAAACGAGCCTTTTTTCCCCTAAACTTTCATTTCATGACAGAACAAAATAGTTCGAGAGGTTTATACAATCGTAAGTCTCAGAATGAAGTTCTTCAACAGGAGAGAATTTCCTTTGGACGTTCAAATTCTGTAGACTATGAAACAAATAAGTATACATGGGAACATTGTAACGACCTTTCTCTCGAAAGTAATGACGAAGACACAGAAGGATTTATTGTTGAACAAGAAGATTCTTCTACGAGAACACCACAAGACCCTAGTGTAAAGAAAATAATTGCAATGGCAAGAGGTACAGACTCCATTCAGTCTGAAGGTTCTGGAATTAACGGTTCTGCTAATGCACCAGAAGATAAAATGTGTCGTATATGTTTTGCCGGTTCAGAAGAGGAAGATAACCTTGGCCGTCTTATTTCACCGTGTCAATGTAAAGGGACTATGAGGGTAATTATTATTTTATATATAATTTTTTTTTTCCTTGAATTATAAATTTGATTTTATAGAATTTTTTATAATAATTTTTTTTTTTTTAAAAAAAAAAAAAAGTATGTTCATGTGGAATGTTTAAATCATTGGAGGTTACAAAGTCAAAAGAAAACCAGTTTTTTTCAGTGCGATGAATGTAAATACAAATATGCTTTCCGAAGAACGAAAATGGCAAAATTTGCTACTAATGAATGTAAGTGCAAAAATAGTAGTGTTTTATTTATTTATTTTTTTCGTTCAGAATAAACAAACAAAATCTAACTATTAAATTTATTATATTATTATCCTTTAAAATTGTCAAAGTTATTCTCACACTTGTCACATTATCATTATTTGCACTTTGTGTTTTTTTGGGAGGGTTTCTTGCAAAATTTTTTCTTTATCTCTTTCCTCTTACAGAGGATTTAGAGGATGAAGAAGAAAGTGAAGATGATTTAGTAGAACCATTATTTACAGAACCTATCACCGTATCAACGATCTTTACTATTGACTACTTTCATGTCGTGTTAGGATTTATGTTTGTAGGCCTTGTAGGATTCTTACAATTGTTCTTTTCTTTAATGTGGTTTGGGCCACTCCCTTCATGGAATACTTTTAGGATCGGATCAGCTAGTGGAGGTGGTAGTGGAAGACGCGCTGATGGTTTTACAGTTTTTTTTTTCACAATTATCATCATTCTTGGTACCCTTAAAGCCACATGGGGGATGTATAAATTGGTTAGGAGCGCAAGTAGAAAATTATTAGAAAAAGTTGAAATGACCATTCTTGAAGTGAATGAGGCCTAATTACTTTTGTCTTTGTTTCGTGATGACGAATTTGAAATGATCCTTTCCGTTATTTATTTTTTTTTGTTACATCTTTTTAATTTTTCGGGTCAGAACAGAAAATCTCGCATTTTTTTTTTTTATAAAAAAAAAATATTTCAAACAAATTATTTATAAAGTTTAATCTTAATAATAAATAGATGAATTTTTAATTTGGGACAATGATGTTCCGTAATAACCGTTGCTACGTGCGTTTGCGTAACGTATCACTGTAAATTATGCTTAATTATTCTTTTTTTTTCTCTAACAATTCTTTCAAAAATGTCAACTACGATTGATAAAGAGAATTATATAGATTCATTGATTTTTAAACATGTAGATGCGTCAGATGTTGAAAGAGCATTTCAATTAGAGTCTGAAGGTTCTAAAAATATATTAAATATTTTCTAAATATCTTTTTACAAAACTTTTTTTTTTTATTCATAACCTTTTTTTTTTAAAAAAAAAAAAAAATTAAATAAAAAAAAATAGGATATCCGCCCGAAGAAGCGGCATCATTAGAAACCTTACAATATCGACAAAAAGTAGCACCAGCATTATTCATGGGTGCATATCTTCCATCATCATCATTATCCTTACAATTGATTGGATTTATTGTATCGACATCAACGTTATCGAAATCATTAACTCATGAATCTATGTCTTTACACGAACAGGAAGGTAAAACTGTTTGTATACACTCCGTTTGCGTAGATAAAAAATATAGAAGAGGTGGCGTAGCTACTAAATTATTAAAAGAATATATAAATTCATTGAAAGGATCTGGTGATGTTGGCGAAGATGTAAAATATGAGAGGTGTGCTTTACTAGCTCATGAATATCTAATTCCTTTATATCGAAATGTTGGATTTAAATTAATGGGGGAAAGTCAAGTCATTCATGGTAAGTGATATAAATTCGCGAAATCACTTTTTTTTTTTTTCCAAAAAAAAAAAAGAATTATACATATTTTTTAAATAGGGCCCGAGAAATGGTTTGATCTAGTTATGGAGTTTTAAAACAATCAACCTATAAACACGATTTTAAAAATTTTCATTCTTCTTTTTCTCTATTTAAAGCTAACCAATTCAAGTACTCAACTCTAATGATATCTTTAGCAAAAGTATTATCTTTTAGATAAAAATATTTAGCAATAGGAGAATAAATAATCGTTTTAAATATACCCAAAGGTCTGATTAATTTTTCTATTAAAAGGTACCAAAATATTGCAAACGTCCCACCAAATATATTGCCTACAATTACTTGTTTCGTTGTATGATAATGTAAATATATCCTAAGAAAAGATTCTTAAAAGTGTTAAAAAATAGTTGATTAAAGTAATTAAGGAGATAAATTAATTATAATTATTACCTTGAATAAGAAACTAAAAACGAAAATATAATCAACCCAAAGGTTAATGGAAGTTTCCATAAATTATTACGAAAGGTGATTCTATAAAAAAAAAAAAAAAACGATTTTTAAGAAAAATAATAAAAAAAATAATAATAATAATTAATTAATTAATTTAATTAATTTACTCACTTGTACCATAAATAAATACTAGAAAAAATTGTAAAATAAGCAATAAATTGGGCATGGGAAGAAGGCATTCCATATCCTATACCAATTTTATCTATGGATAATATTTATTATTTTAAAATAAACATTAATTACATTTCTTCTAGTATCCTAACCCAATTTCTTTTATTAATTACCACTAGGTCTTTTTTCTTTTATCCATTTTTTCAACCCGGAATTTAATATTTCACAAGATAATTGACCCAAAAACATATTAATCATCATTAATTCTCTCCTAGCAATAATAGTACTAATATAACTTATTACTATAACTAAAGGAGATAATGTCACATATGCAAAGGCATATGAAAGTGGGTCATTTGGATCAAATTCTACATGTGTTAATGAAAGTGATGTTAATGGTTGTTCTGATAATGTTTCTTCTAAATGATTGAGATGTGACATTGTGAGAGGAGAAATTTTAAGTTAAACAAAATTCAAAAAAAAATTTTATATATATTTGGTTTGACGTTGTACAAGGAAAAAGGTGATACTTAATCTAATGTATCACGTGAATGTTTAATTCCTTTATTATTTTCTAACGTAACACAGATACTATTCATCATCCATAACGTCATCATTTGAACTAAGTCTAATTGTCCTTTGTCTAACATTGTCCTCGCGTTTAACTTCAATATCCAAATCAGCCACATCAAAATTCCTTTTCATACCGCTAACTCGATGATCATTAAAATTAATCGCGCCTAATCTTCTCGATATTTCTTCACCGGGGGGAATATATGAGCCAGAGGAAGAGTGTGAAGACGTTCCCGTGTAATTGCTTCTACTATCATTTCGCGAAGTAGACATACTAGGAATTGTGGTACTATTAATGCTGGTATTTGTTCTACTATAATTCGAATGGTAGTTGTCACTAACATTATCGTCCAATGTGTGATTTTCTCTTGAGTTAGATTCTCTTGACATGTTACTCTCATTAACACGTGTATTAGAATTTGAAAATTCTGTGTTATCCTCGCGAAATATCCCTGCCACTTGATATTCTATTCCGTTACCATTATTTAAATTTTGATTTACTTGATTCGTATTATTCAATAGAGCTTCAATCTCCCATTCGGGTGGCCTTTCCGGATCGTTCCCACGGTTTAAATGATCTCCAAAAATTTCTCCTTCAATTTTGATGTATTTCTCAAATTCGCCGCATAAATAAAACGGTTGAGGTTGATATGGATCATCTGTATCTATATCACTAAAGTAAGCATTTAAATTGCATTTCAATGAACGTACAAGATTCATTATTCTCTCAAAAGATTTTCGATTAATTTTGATATCCATTTGATTAGTGACATTATAATCCTCAAATCGTGATCTTGGTATAGAATACCTTGATTCAGATGAAAACTTACCATCAGATAAATTGATTGAATATATGATCCTTAAAGCTTCCTCTGCAAACAAGAACCTAATATTTTCATTCTTGCAATTATGAGGCCAATATTCTCTATTTAATATCTCAGAATTAATTGACCAGTGATTTTCCTCTTTTTCCTCTAATGAAGTTTCTGTGTTGGTTTCTCCCTCAATTTCGGATATTTTATTACAAACTATATTATAAGAATTTCGAAATGATCGCGTTTTTCTATTGGTTTCAATTTTCATAATATCTTCTGCTCCGGCAAGACCATCTGATTCTTCAATCATAATTCGCAATGAACTCAAATTCGCCGAAATTCCAGAAAATGCATCCCGAATGTTACTTGAGAATATGGTATAACTTCTTGGGCTATTCACATGAAAACTGTCAAATACTTTGCGATTAAAAGTAATCAAAATTTTAAAGGAGTTGGTTTTTATTGTAATAACAAGTTTATCACGGTACACACCAAAAATAAGCTCGTCATTTCCCTTAGACAGTTTGTACATCAATCTGTAAAAAAGAGACAATTTAGATTCTATAATTTTTGCAGAGAAGGTTTGAGTAGGCATGTTTTGAAACGCGTCGAGTATTATGTTATTATTAAAGAATATGATTCTTTATTCAACATTTCAAAGTGTTCAAAATGGTTTCAAGTTAACAATAATAGTAGGTAAAAGTGCATAGAATTTACGAAAAAAATATTTCAATATCGCGTAAATTACGCACAATCACGTGTATAATATATATACCAAATATGGTTTTATTATTCAATTTTTTCTATATCTATCTTACTAAAAAAAAAAAAAATCCAAAAAGACTTTATAATTATTTTTAATTCTTAAGATAATTAATAGAATAAATAAAAACCATTTAAAATAATAAGTATAATGTATTTATAAATTAAATATATAAATTTATTTAATTTGTTAAATAATAATACTTATTTTTTTAAATAAAATATATATTTAAAATCTGTAATAAATTATTCTAATTATATTATATCTTAAATCTATTTTTAAAATTTTTAGCTTATAAAAGGGCAATTATTAAAAATTATTTATTATAATAATAAATTAATTGAAATAAATAATCAAAAAAAATTATATTATATTTAATATTTTTTATTATTATTATTATATTATTATTAAATACTTAAAAATTATTTATTAATTTATTTTAAAAAATTGGTTAAAAATTTTTATTAAAATGATTTTCTAAAATAATTTTCTGGTTTCTTAACTGATCTTATAAAAATAATCATCTTTTATTTTTTATAATTTCTTTATAAAAGTTTTGTATTAATTTTTAATAAAGAAATATTTAAATATAAAAAAAATATTTATTATTAAAAAAATAAATTAAATAATTTTTAAAATTGATTTATAATAAATAATTTTTTTTAAAATTGACTTTTAATATTTTACATTTTAATATATTATTTTAGAAAAAAAAATAGGTTATAAGGTAAGTTCTTTATTATTTTATATATCTTATATAAATACTAATTAAAATTTACTTAACTAAGTAAAATTTATATTGATTATATAAGATAAAATTGTAATAGAAAAATACTTATTTTTTTAATTCAGAAATGTATCCTTAATATTATATTTATTTATTTTCAAACTTTTTTATAATATTGACTCACATAACTTATTGATCAAATTGAAGGATTTATACTAAAAGTTCTAGAATACTTTTAACAATATCTCAAATTCTGCTGATTTAAAAATTTCTATATGAATCAGACACTATAGATCTAAAGGTAAATTTTATCAATTCATTTTTTGTATTAACATAAATAAAAATCAAGTCAAAAATTATATCTTACTATTACTTAATACCTTTAATTAAAAAGTAATTCATTATCATTAATATAGATTTTTATTATATATATAGATATTCTAATTTATATTTTACATTTTATGAGATTTTAAAATTAAAACTTTTTAATTATAGTAAATATAAATGAATGATTATACTTAGCTAAATACTAAAAATATAATTAAAGTTTTATTATAAAATAATAATTAAAGTTACTTGTTTAAACTTATTTTAAATTTAACAAAATATCTAAACTTTAGTTTCACTAATTTTTTGTTAAGATTTTGATATAATTTCACATTTTTATAAAACTTTGATATAATTTTATTTTTTTTAGAATTTTATAGATTTTTTAATAAGGTTTTAATATAATTTTTTTAAATTTATTTTTATTATTTAAACAATTTGCAAAATCTTTAGATTTAGTTTAATAACTTTAGTGATATTGAACCTATTAATCAAAATCATCTTTGTTAATAAAGTATAGTTGAGAAAAGAAAAAGAAAAAATGAAAAGTATCATGTTAGATACAAAGATAATAAAATGAGATTTTACCAAAGTATAATTTAACAAATAAATAAAAAATATGATACAACATATTCTATTCGCTAATACAAGTTGAAATGAAGGAATTTAGTATACAATTATAATATAAATAAATAAATAAATAATAATATAATGATAAATATAATTTAATAGTATAATTAATATTTTTTAAGACTTTTGTAATTATTGAAATAGAGTGAGAAGAAGCGAAAGATAGACTTATATAGTAAAAAGATTATATAATATCTTTAGAACTTAATTCTAAAATAGACTAAGTAATAAATAATTAAAAATGTTCAAATAATTTTTTACATTTATATTAAAAATATTTATTTTTTTAAAATCAAAGTATACTTAAAGAAAAAATTGTAATTTGCCTACTACAAGATAAACCTAAATATAAAATATGCCTATAAGGTAAATCTAAAATATAAAGTAAAATTGTAATATATCTGCAAAGTAATAATTATTAAAAATTTTTTATTTCGTTTTAATTTTTTTAAAAATTTTATTTTTTATTTTATTTCATTCATTTAATTTCATTTTTCTAATTTTATTTTTCATTTCATTTTATTTTTCTAATTTCATTTTATAGTTTTATTTTATTTGTTTAATTTTATTTTTCGTTTTGTATTGTTTACCTAATTTTATTTTATAATTTCATTTCATTTTTTTAATTTGATTTTTTTGTTTAATTTAGTTTTCTTAATTTCATTTTTTCATTTCATTTTGTTTTCCTTAAAAAATGATAAATTAAATTTTTTTTTTAAAAAAATTTAATAAATTAATAAAATGATTATATAATAATTAACAGATTATATATTAAAATAAAATGACTAGAATTTACAAAATAACATAAAAATATTTCTGGAAAAATTATATTATAGTAAAATTATATTTGTGTATAAAATCAGTAATTATCTACTATACTCAAATAATTTATTATGCTATAGTAAATAATTTGTTAATACTATAACAAATTATTCATTATATATACCAAATAATTCATTATAATATTAACAAAAATTCTTATAATGAAGGCCTAATTAACTAAATCAGCTACTTTGCTATATTAAAACATAATTGTATTATTGTCTAATTTATTATTATTAACATTTTGTTCCTCTTCTTCTTTACTTTCTCTTTCTTATTAATTATATCTTCTACTTTATTAAACTCAAAAATTAAACCATCTTTTGTTCTATCAATTGTATTGAAAATACTACAACATTTAAATGAATTATTGACCATATTAGAATTAATAGTATTTTAACTTTATTTACCTAATTTGTAATAAGTAAATAAGATAATTTTTTAATTTTTTCAGATAGTATATATTCTTTAATAGCTTTATTTATCTAATTATTATAATGTTGTTACATTTATATATTAAAAATATTAATATTAATTATTTAAATAATAAAATAAAATAAAATTAAAATACCTTAACTTTAAAGAATTTATTTAATTATATATTAAGTAGCTATAAATAAAAAGTTAATATATTTAAAATAATAGTTAAATTAATATTTTTTTATTAAATTAATATTTTATAATATTAGTTCTATATGTACTAAAAAAATCTAATATTAAAAGAAATTTTAGATTATTACTTTATCTTATATATTATGTTTAAATATTTTTATTCACTAAGATATTTCATTTTTATTTATCTAACTTTAAAAATTAGCATAAATAATTACTCCATCAGAAAACTCTTCTTAGGAACTTTTACAAGTTTAAAAATAATTACAAATAGTAATTTTATTTTATTAGTCATATGATTTAAAATAATAATAAAATTTGAATGTTCATATCTAGATAATAAAATTAAACATATTTAATACTACATTATTTAACTGTTATATTATTTGATAAATTAAATGATATTAGTGTTTTATTCATATTTTTAATTAAAGATATTAATAATCATATTCTTTTTAACAAAATAAAATATAAAATAAACATTCACTATATTCTTAAATATAATTTTTAAAAGTTGATAAACAACTGTTTTTTTTTATTAATTAGATTATGATAACTCATAAAACTATTAATCTATTTTTGTAAAAATTTTACATCTTTTATATTAGGATATTTTAACTAATATATTGTTTTTTAGCTAAAAAACATGCTTTTATTTAAACTATATAATGAAAAATAACTTTCAATTAATTTTAGAATTCTTTAAACTATTCAAAAAATTTATTTTTAAATAGATATTTTGAACAGGTATTTATATTAAGTTTTGAATATAAGGAGTTACTTTTAACAATTATTCTTTATTTTTTAACTATTTATAAAGTTGTTTGGATTAAATGTTAAACTGTATTTGAACATTTACTATGATCTTTTTTGTAATATGTATTTACTATTAATTTTTTCTGTATAAACTATTAATATTTTATTTTTTTGTAAATATTAGCCTAACAGGTTTTGAAATTTTCATGAAATATATTTTTAAAAATAAATATAATTATTAATATAATTTTTAAATATAAGTATTATTTTTTAGTATCTTTAAATTTAAAATTCAATAGAAAAAATATGAAAAATTAATCTTTAAATAACATTTTTTTCTAAAATAGCTTTTTATTTTTTTTAATAAAGAAAGACTGATAAAAGCATTTACTAGTTTTAATAATTGTTAAATTAATAATAATGAGTTTAACTTTTAATATAAAGATAATATACTATTTACTATTTTCTGAATATTATATAATGATACATAATAATATTTCTGAATATATAAAAATATTTATGAAAGTAAAATAAAAGAAGTAAAAAAATAAAAATTGAAATTCAAATAAAATAATAAGTAATATTTGATATGTTTTATATTTTTTATCAAAAAATTTTTTTTTGCAAATTCTCTAAATAAAATAAATTTTCAAAAAAAAATTTACATATCATTGTCATCAAATTTAAAATATTTACACATTTAAAATTATTAAAAATTATCATATTTTTATTAGATAAATCAAAAATAATAATTATTAAATTTTTACTGAGTATAATTAATTGATTCTATTATTTATTATAATAATAATATATAAATACCATTATTTTGAAAAAATAAAATAGCAAATAAATGTTATTTTGTCTTTATATATGTTTAAGTTTAAAATAAATTTGATAATTATTTAACAAAAATATAATATATTTAATAAATCTATTTATTATATTTTATTGATAAAATAGTTGAAGTTCTAATCAAATATAAATTAGAATAATAAAATTGGATTGTCTTTACATAAATTGTAAAAGTTGTTAATTATCCAAAAAATTTTTAATTGTAATAAATTTAAAGATAAATCAAGGTAAATCAATGATAATTATCAGAATATATGAAAATTTAAAATTATATAAGAATTTAGTAATTTTATTAAAATTGTAATTATTAGATAATTTTTGTAAATAGAATTATATATAATATATAAAATAAATTTACTCATTACATAGAATTACTTATTAGAAAATGATTTAAATCTCTAATATATGTTGATATAAATTTATAAACAATTTTTCAAAATTTTAACTTATTAAAAATGCTAAATACAATTGATTAGAATAATAATAAAGGTTAATTATTGATCAATAAAAAGAAAAGCAGAAATAAAGAATATAGTTTATGCTTAAAAGATCAAAGTTATTTTTGTAGAAAGAAGTTGTAAAAAAGATCAAAAAAGAATTTAATATAGATATTATAGTGATGCAGTATTAAGCAAAATTTAAAAGGATGGTTAAGAATTGTAAAGTAAATAAAATCTTAATTAAGAAAACATATAATATAATTGTATAAAATAAAATTATAAATAATCTATATTTTTAGTTATTTGAATTTTATATAAAAGAAAATTCAAAAGGAAAAATATTTAGATTTTTTTATATTTTTTTCTGATTTTTTGTTAAAAAAAAAACTTTTTTTTCTTAAACAAAGCTTACTACCTCTATATGATATTTACGATCAACAATTATATATTTTGATCAAAAGTAAGTATTGTTGACTTAGTATCTATAAACTTAAATAATTAATTTTCAATTCAATTTATCAAATTAAATACAAGATAATATTACAATTATACTTATATAAAAATATAACAAAAGGTAATAATAAATAAATTTATAATATTTCTTTATTAAATTCTTAGTTTATCTTAAAATCCTATCTTGAGTTGCTTTTAATTTAAGGAAAAAATACAAGATATTTATACAAAATAAAATACTATAAAATATAATATAAAAAATATAATATAAAAGATAAAATAAGTAAATAAGATAAATATAAATACTCTACAACTAAGATATAATTAACAAGTATAATGATTATTATAATTATAACTAATCTATCTAATATATTAAATAGATTAACAATAATCACTTTAACAACTTAGTTTAATTTATCTACTTCATCAACTTTATTAATTATTTTAATTACATATCTAATTATAGTATAATTACAATCATAACTTTAGTATACTTTAATACAGTCAACTCTTGATATAGCGAACTCTTGATATAACGAATTTTTTGAACAAATATAATAAAAATACTCTTATTATAGCGAATTAGCTAATCAAATCTCTTAAAATCTTCACTATAGCCTTATAGTGAAGTTGAGGTCTAGGATATAGAGTTCGTTATAATAAGAGTTGACTGTATTTATAAATTTATTTATTTGTAATGTATTAATTAATCAATAAATATTCAAATACATAATTAATTAAAATTAGAATTATAATTACAATTGCAGTTTTAAATTTAAATAATAAACTGAAGGTTAGTTTAACTTAAAGACTAAATTAACAATTTTTAAATTAAACTGAACTAATAACTTCTCTATTTACTGTTTAAAATATTTTTATAATATTATAATTTCTTATAATATCCTATTATCTAAAATACTTAGTATTTAATGAAATACCTACAGGTATCATTTAATTTTTAAATCAGAAAAATTATAAGATATCTAGAGCATCTTATATAATGTTAAATAATAATTTTATCAAATATTATTGATAATAAGGATTATGAAAGTAAATTTTATTTAAATTTTATTTTACTTATTAAAAATCAATTTTTTAATTATAAAATATTTGCATATCATTATATTATATGTCTTAAATAAGATTAATTATTTAAATTCATTTTGGATTTGACAAAATACCTAAATTTTAATTTGCTAATTTTTTATTAAAGTTTTAATATAGTTTTGCATTTTTATAAACTTTGATATAGTTTTTATCTTTATTAGAGTTTCGCAAATTTTTAATAAAATTTTAATAAAATTTTACTAAATTTTACTTTTTACCATTTAGATAACTTACAAAACCTTTAAATTTCTCTCAACAATCTTAATTTTAAATTAGTTTAAGTAATGATATAGAAAATAGTTTTATAATATTTTTTTTATTATCATTATCATCACTAAAGATAAAAAAATAAACTAATATTTACTTTGTAATATTACTTAATAAACTTAACTCTATAATTAATTTTTAATCTTTAATTTTATATATTAAATTTTCTAATATATATGTATTATTGTAGCTCATTAAAATATTTAAGAAATTTGATATAAATTATCAAATTATATAAGTTTTTAAATATAAAAAATTGATTTACTCAATACTATAAATGATTTATATTATTTAATAATTTAATAATTATGTTTTATCTTAAAAGTAATTTGAACTTAGTATTGTATAAATATTATAAATTGTAAATTTTATAATTATATTATTTCATAAACATTATAGACTATAAACCCTGCAATATTTTTTAATTATAGTATTTTATAAATATTATAAATAATAAATAAATTATGCAAAGTATTATGTTTATATTTTTATGTAAATATTATAGAATGTAAACTTGATTAGAGGTATTTTACAAATATTATGATTAGTAAATATTACAAAGTATTTCAAATATAATATTATATAAACTTTATAGACTATAATTTTTACAAAATATTATGATAAAAAAGTAAATATTATAGAATTTTATGATATAATACTTATATAAATATACAAATTATAAATCTTATATAATATTTTGTATTAAATATATTTCTGATAAAATCAGAAGTAAATTCTTATAAAAGAAAAAATAGTATTCAGATTTTTTAAAAAAAAGATTAAAGAAACCAACATTATCTTTTTATAGATTCTAAAGTTCTTCAAGCTTAAAATTAAATGTAATTTTTATAAAGAAAGGAAAAGGTATATTAGATTTTTTAAAAAAAAATTAAAATTAAAAACAAAATTAATTAATACTTACTTTTTGTAGGTTTTTAAATATTTTAAATTTTAGATTTAAATTTAAAGTAAATAAAGGATTTAGATGTTTATTTTAATTAAAAATATTTTTATTAAATATTTTTTTCTTTATTTTTAGAATAACAAACTTAAAGAATTAAATTTAAGATAAATGAAGAATCTATTAATCATTTTTAATTAAAAATGTTTTTATTAACATTTCTTTTTTTATATTTTTAGAATGTTGAATTTGAATGAATTGATTTAAGATAAAATAAAAGGTTGAATAGCTATTTTTTAATTAAAAATATTTTTATTTTTTTTTATTTTAGGATATCATTTAAATAAAATATTTCTTTTTATTTTAGAAAAAATAATTATTAATTAAATAAATGCTTCCTTGATTTTTAAATTTATAGTATGTTACAAAAAAAATTGGAATTAAAAAAATGGTTATAATTTCATGTTAAAAATATATAACAACTTGAAATTTTTTTTATTTTAAAGGTGAAAACGAGCTCATTATAATTATAAAATTTAATAGGAGATTTATTTTTCATTATTTTTGATAATGAGCTCATAATATCATTTCATCAAATCTGTAAGATTTGTTAACACGTTATCTGAAAATTTTCTCTATTCCTTAGTCATAAATCTTTCTAATTTAGTAAGATTTTTTGACATTTAGCATTTTACATTCCCTTTTATAATAGCTAAGGTTGCTAGATGAAACCTTAAGGTTTTGCAAGTCGTCTAAATAGAAAAAGGTAAAATTTAGCGAAATTATATTAAAATCTTATTAAAAAATCTGTGAAATTCTGAAAAAGATAAAACTATATTAAAACCTTAGTAAAATTTAACAAAACTATAATTTAGACATTTTGCTAAATCTAAAATGAGTTTAGACAAGTAATCTTAATAATAGTTCACAAATTTTCTATCAAATTTAAGTCAGAACTGTTTGAAAGCCAATCTATGACTTCTGATATATTATTATCCTTAGCAAGATAACTTGTATATTTTAGATCATTGTCTTGCTGAAAACACTAATTATCTCTGAATATTTCATTGATTTCTAGGATATAGTTCTTTAGAATTTCAATATAAAACTTTGACATTCATGATTCAATGTAAGAAAACAAATTTGTTTGTTTATAATGCAAAACCCACTCTATGCAAAAATTTTTGCTCTGTCCTTTGACATAAATATATTGGCTGAATTTCTTTGTGCCAATACTTTACTGTATTCTAAAAGAATTAAAAGGCTGTTTTATCTAAAAATAAAGTTTTGTTCCAATTATCATTAATATATTATTATGTTTATTCAATCTGTTTCTGTTTATGGATAGCAATCAGCATTGAAATCACTTTTAAAAACGTTTTTTTATAGCCATAGATAGTTAAATATCTTAAAACTGTCAAGAAGGATACTTTAAGGCCTTTGCTGCCCTAATTTCTTAGCCAAAGTCCTTATTGGTATTGAAATATTCTTCAGATACTCTGTCTACAGAACTTAAAAAATTAGCTAGTAATCTTTCTTAAATAATCACTTTCTTTTTTTTTGATTTACTGTTTTATTATTATTTATTATTTTATTATTGTCATATTTAGTGAAAAAGAAGAATTTTTGTAATCTTATATAATTCAAATCTTTTATATATACTCTCTTTTATAATTATAAAATAGTCTAATATTGTCTTTTTTATTTCAAAATTATATTTTGCCATACAGTAGTTCAAAAAAATATGTAATACATCAATTTGAGATCAGAGTTTATTTATTATAATCATTACATTGATTTTTCATTTTAGAAAATTAAAATCAGATAAATTTAACTATGTGAAATCATTTTAAATTACATGATCAAAATTTTAGATCTTTTTGCAATATACTGTAAATAAAAAATATTTTTTAAAAAAATTAAACTATCCAAAATTTTTAATAATAAAAAAAAAGTCTTAATTATTAAAAAATATAAAATAAAATTAAGGCAAAAATAGCTAATATATAAATTTGTTAATTTACCCTATTTGTCATATAGTCAATTTTTTAATTTCTTAATACTAATAAAAATAATGTTAATGTTGGTCATATCACATGACATATATAGAAACTGTCTTATTTGTATTTTATTTTAAAAAATGTTAAATTTCAAAATTTTCATTATACAAAAAAAAAAGATTAAAAAACTAAAAAACACATTCTAATTAAAATATTAAATATATAGATCTCACTTTTTTACATGTTTAATAAAATATCAAATTTATAATATGTTAATCAATAGCAAATTTCTCTTAAATTTACATAATGTAATGCATTTTAGTTTAGATATTTATCTACTAAGTCTTTCAATCTGCTGACTTAATTTACAATTTTAATACCTTAATAATAAAGACAAAAAAATTAGAATTAAATAATTATTATATATTTTGTGAGATATTATAATTCATACTATTATTTCACGCTTTATTTATATTAAATAATTAAAAAAAGTAGAGTAACTGAATATATAATATTTGTTTGTCACACTTAAAATTCATTTGAGAAAGTGAGTATAATGTCTAATAATATATTATTATATATAAATAACATTTACCTCAACTTTATTTTTCTATTACATTCTTGATTAATATAATTCTTTGAATAAGTGATTTGTCAAGTTTTATATAGACAACTTTGTTTATTACATATTCTCAAACTATTATAATATTTTTTAACATATATCTGAACTTTAAAAGTGAGTTGTATTAAGATCAAAGTAAAATGAATAATATTATTACATTCACTACATTTGATTACCTCTTTTTATCAGTTATTAAAAATATTAAAAATTTTTTATAAAATTTATATATATGAAGTAACAAATACTAATCTTTTGTGAACTTAAACATTCAACAGTATTATATGTATCATAATATATACATTTTGGTATAAAGTTTTCAATACTCTTAAAATGTTTTTCTTTTGGCATTTTTGAGCTGATTTGATATAACAACTTTATCAAATTTGATGAACTTTTGAATTTTGATAGATCAAGTTTTTTAAGAATAGTATTTTAATAATAAAGTATATTTTAATATTAGGTACAGTCTTAATATAATAATCATAATATTATTAAAATTGTAAATACTAAATATTCAGTAATAGATATATTATCAATTTCATTAACATGTTCACATAATTTAGATATTAAAGCATAAATTTGTTGTTTATAAAAAATTTAATATGTGTAATTAAGAAAAGTTATCATTAAATAGAAAGCTTTTTTGATATATATATATTAATGCAAAGTTTTTGACAAGAGTGACTATTATACTAGTAAAGCATCTTCTTTTTACATTAATATATTTAACTAAAACTTTGAATAAAAGTAAATAAATATATTATTGATAACTTTACAAAGATCAGACTTTTGTTATTTTAACAAATAAGTCATTCTCAATATACTTACTAAATTACTAATTTTTAAAAAAAAAATACTTCCCTCATAGATATTCTTGAAAATAGCATTAATTTGCACTACTTTATTTCTTCTAAAAGTGAATTATTTCTCAAGGCTAAAATATATAAAAATTGTAACTATCTTGTTGCATTAATGAGTTTTCACTAATACTTGGTATAATTTTAAAAGATCTTTGATAGTTTTAGTTGTCATTTTTTAATTACAACAGTTTGAATATGTAAAGCATGAGTTAATCAAATTTGAATTTATATAGGTATAATATATGATAATTAGCAAATTATGCAGATGCGTTAGCTTTCTGTGACTTATTATCATCATTCTGCAGATATTTTATTATATTAATTATAATTTCTGCTTATTTTAACAAAAACAAAAACAAAAATTTTTATTATTTTATTATCCCAAAAAAATTTAATTGCTATCCATCATATTTAATTTTTTTTCAAAGAATCTTCTGAAAGATTTTTATTATTATAAATTGAGAAACTTCTTTCTATATTACAACTAAATACAGATAACTAAATAAATGCAAATTTTGAAAGAATTGGTAATTTATCTTCAAGAATCATCTAATATTTTTCTAAATCAATTTCTTTAACTAAATTTTTTAATTGCAATTCACAATAAATTACTTATTCATAAAACAATTTATTAGAAGAAATTGCTAATTCTCTAATAATGCAAAATATTTTCTTTTCAAAATACCAATTAATATATATTTAGAATCAAAATTTTGAGGACGGGATGTAAGAATTAAATTTGTTTTAGCTTCTCTAAAGACTGATTGAAAAATAGGATAAAATTTATATGGACTAAAACTATGAGAAGTTATAGTAGCATCAAGTTCTAAACTAAAATTTAAAGAATTACAATTGCTTTCTAAAAGTGCAGTAATTATAATTTTTAAAATACAACCTTTACTTACAATTTAAATTAACAAAAATTTTTTATTATTAATATCTTAGCTAATATTAAAATAAAAAGTTTTTATTGATTGTATCATTTTATTTTAAAAATGTTAAATTTCAAATTTTCATTATATCAAAAAAAAAAAAGATTAGGACTAAAAAACACATTCTAAATTAACAAATATTAAATGTATAATATTTCTTGCATCGATTGAATGAATTCTTCATGTTCATCATCATCATCATCATCTAATCCTTGTAGAAGATCAGACATGAATTCGGATTTATCTTTGGTAGACTGTGTCTAAAAATTTCAAATAATATTATATAATATATTTCCCTCTATAACGAAGTAACCAATCAAAACCTTCGGCTACTTCACTATATTTAAGGGTAGACTGTACATTTTTAGAATTTGTCATTTTACTTGAAATGAAAAGTAATTGTTGATATTTGTATTAGGTTTAGCATCAGTTAAATTCTCTAAAGATTTTTTTTTTATTTCCTTGTAAGTCAAGAATTTTCGCAAAATATTTATAATAATGTAATGGTAAATAAACATTCATATAAAAAATATGCGTAAAATAAATCATTATAACAAAGAAAATAAAAAATTTTCATTTATAAACCATCTGCTGGGTCATCCTCATACTCCAAATCATCAGTATATTTTTGTCCCAAATCATCTAATTCTTCTGTTATATATTAAGTGCCATCATCATTGACGACCATTTCTGTCACTTTCTTAACTTCTAAATCTAAATTCCATTTATTATATATCTCAGATAAATGGAGCCTAAACTAAGAGGTCCGATTAAGATGATATAATCAGAAGTAAAAATGGCAAGAGATAAAAAGAAGAAGACATCCGATTTGCTTTTACAATTATATTCTAATTTTCAACATTCCACTTCGTTTCATATTCAAGAAATTTGGAATTGCAAGTACGAATAAAATCTCTTTTTGATATACCGCGCTATTACGAAAATCAAATTCACAAAATAGACATATGAATTGTATCAATGTGCCGATATATGAAGGAATCAAAATGGTCGGTGCATATAATCAAGCATATCTGTTGCGGAGTTATTATTGATGATTTTTACGATATTTTTGATTGATGATATAGTAGTAAGTTTGATTGGTTTTCTAAAATTTTGTTTTATTGCACAAGGCGGATTAAAGATTTGTAGGTGGGTCTAAGAATCGAATCCGGGAACCTACCTTCGGAGAAAACTAAGCCGACATGATCCACATTACTCCTTAGACGCTACCCCGTATACAAAGTTCAACAATGGGTCTTTATTTTTATTATAACTTGAGAGTACATGCGGGAGAGTACATGCTTTATTTCTGACAACGTCCGAAACCTCTTTATTTTTAATTAAATAGTGCGATCTAATTCGCAAGATGGAATAAATTTGATAATCATGTGATTTTGATTTAATCCTCCGATTTTAATAAAAGTTATGTTGAACTATTACATAATTGACTCAAGAAACCATTAGACATTTACATTCGCCATTTAAAAATAAATCTGATGAAATTATGGCTGTGACAAATTGAAAAAAAAACCATCTCAATGAGAAGTTTCAATTATTCATAAAATACACCAATTAAAAACACTAAATTAATTAATGTATATATATATAGACCAATAAAAATCCTGATTTTTTATTTCCTTTTACGGAAAAAAAGAAATCCATTTTCTCTTTCTTGATTTCTTATAAGTTGTAATAATTAAAAGCAGTAAATGAGGAAACAAAATGAAGCAAATTGATAAAAAGAAGCAGCTGAATTGTATGCATGGAAACACAAAAGATAGAAAAAAAAGACAAAGAAAAAGCTCAATTAAAAAATCAAAATTCCAGTATCCTACGCAAAGTGAAAATTATGTTCATTTAAATATGTTAATAATAGAGATTTATACTTTAATTTTCTATAATCAAATTAAATGATCTATTGCTATATGTGTAAATAAAATGCTTAGACATAAAAATACTATTATGTTATCAATATTGCGTAACAAAACCGGTTTCGACGGTATTACATTATTCTTTTTATATTTACAAGATTTGTTATTATGGTCAAAAAGAATAAAAATAATCATATTCAGTCTATCCACCTTTGGCAACTGTGTAGTCATCAAAATGCGAAGCACAAAACAAAAACAAACAATATTGTTAATATTGGACCACTAAATTCGGAATAGTTCTAACCATATGAAAATAGTTGAAAATAGTAAAAAAGTTAGTTTTTTTAGAATGAATACTTATTACCTTATTTAGTATATGAAATTATTTATATTTCATGATGATATAATGAACCTATTCATAGAACAAATATAACAAATATAACGGCCTGGGAAAAATGTTAACTTAATCAATGATATATAAATTAAATAAATTAATGGAGATCACATTCCATAATTACTTTATTTTTTCGATTGTATTCAAAAAAATGAACTTGACAACTCTTAAGGTAAATTTTTACATTAGACACTGATAGAATTTATGTTAATTTTGCGATTATCGTACAAATTTTATTTATTAGTTCCTAATAAAAAGGAGAGGGACCTACATAACGTATGATAATTTGAAAATGTATTTTTTTATAAGGGGGAGTGTAACTATTGAATGAATTGATATCTATCTACTCAAAGCATTAATCTTCCACCTGATAATCTTATTATTCAAAAATGGTAAAATGCAATCAGTAACATAGATGATGCGTGAAGACTTTTTGATCTACGAAATCTTCTATGTATCGAACTTTATTCCTAAAACCAACATCGATCAGATATTCGCAAGTGATAAATATACTTTAAATATTCGCGTCCAGATAAATTCTCTTATCTATCGACATGTATGGAAGAATCGGAGAACAATATTTAATTTATTTTTTTTTTGTAATTTGTTAATATTGTCATAGAATATTGCATTAATATTATTATTATTATTATTATTTTTTGCGTTAACCTGACAAATGACGTTTTGAATTTAATGCGACAACACGAACCTTAATTTCCTTAACTTCCTTCATCCAATTAGAATTATTATATCTTTTATTAACAAACATTTAGAATCGGATATGACGCGGATTTATTTATTTAATTTTCTTTTTTTGTGTATTATTCTAAATAGGGAGAAATAAAAATAATCATTATTATTATTATTTTTTTTTTTTTTTTTTTTTGATATTTTGTTGACAAAATAATACGGACATATAACGCTCCGAATGAGAGATTTTGGGTCATCAGCAACTTTTATGGAAAGATTTTTTAAATGTAAGTGATCTAACTAAATTTGACGATCATTAGAGCACTAAAAATAGTATTGTTCTTATTAAACAATATTTAAACAATATTTAAGATAAGATTGATGTTGCATTTTGTTACATTTGTTTCAATTAATTTATTTCACAATACTACCCTACCGAATAATGAAAGTCCAATCAAAACAATTACACAAACAATACTTGTCATTCATATTGTAAATATTGTAAAAAAAATTATATAAGGAACTGAATTATTCCTACAATTTTTTTTTAAAAAATAATTTCTTTCGTATTCATAGTTTCTTAACATATATATATCACATATACAGTTTGTATAAATTGTGTTGACCACATTAATATAAACTGAAATTATCATCATCATTTAAAGAACTTGTTTTTTATTTCCTCGAGACATTTATTTTCAATTTCACTCATTCTTAAAGAATATAACAATCATGATTGTCTCAATTCCAGCTGGTAAATATTCTTCTTTTTTCAAAATGTCTTGTCAAGTAATCGTAACTTTTATCGATGAAAATATCTAATCCTTCGTTCACTTTTCTTTTCATTAGATTACGATATCTTGTATTTCGTATACTGTTTTCGTCCACTCATTCAATTAACGTTATTCTCTCTCCTCATGATGTACTGTTTATGGTATCTTCGTATGTATCAATTTCCATTTAAAATATTTCTTCAAGATTACTTGCACACGACCCACGATTAACCTCCTTCTTTAAAAATTATTAGGATTGGCATTAGAAGTTATATTAGGACAACCAATAACGCCCTCATTAAAACAAACCGTAAACACACCACAAGCCTATCAAACAACACAAAGGAATATCGACGAAAATAACTATCGATATGTTCATAATTTGTGGCCAATCTCAATAATATAAAAATCAAATTTTCCTTATTGAAAACAATTCATTCGAAAACAAGACAAATACCAAAATTAATTTTTTTTTTTTTTTTTCTTTTTCTCGAATTTTGTCAGACAATGAAAAAAAAAAAATTTAATTAAACTTGGCGTTAATTTCCTTTTCTTTCGATCAACATACATACATACATACGCTCATCAAAAATTTTGTTACACCAAAGTAAATAAAAACCATTAATTTCTCTTTCTTCTCTTTGTTTGAAAATCCTATTTTTCTTGTAGTTTCTTGTAGTTTAGCACCAATTGTATTTAATTTTCCTTTTCCTCTTTGTATATATTCTTCGTTTCTTTTTATCTTTTTTTTTTTTTTTTTTTTAATTTTTACCAATAATAAGCGCATTTTAATTTTCATGTTGAAAAAATAAAATCATTTATTTTAATAAAAAAAAGTGCCCTTTTTTTTAAAAATTAAAAATTATGCTGATCATTTCGTAATGAGTCTCTTTGTTATAAGCGCGTCTGTAATTCTAACCTCTTTTTGTCAAATTCATCAATGTTCTTATACTCTGCCTCTACCACGTTCAAAAACCAATTATTAAAGATATCAACTTGATATCATCATCATTCATATCATTTAGGACGATGTCTATGATGAAATAATCACTGTACATGAACCTATTAATATAAATTCTAATATAACACAAAACCGAAAAATATGCCGCAGGATTCTATTGACTTCAATACGAAAATATCGTCAACATTATATATAGCCTTTCAATATAATTTATCGCAGAACTAGTTAGATTGACAAGTAATTAATAAAATAAAGAAATCAATCGAATATTAATGTCCTTAATATTATGAACTACTAATTCCACACAAATGTTGCGTAACCGTTGGCTGCGTGGCCTGCGGCCGGCTTTTCTAACTAAAATTTCCTTCTGAACTCTAATGCTACGTCCTAACCCTAATGCTATGCTACTAGATGCAATACTGCGTACCCAGACATACAGCACTTTCTTAGCCCTAACTTACGATTTAATACAATTATATTTAATTAATTTAAACTCGAAAATTTTAAGTTTTTTTTTAATAAGCATATATGTTTATTATAAAATTTTATAATTGTATTACAAATAGCGAGTACTATCTTAGGAAATAAAACAAAAAAAAGGGGGAGGGCTTCGTTACTACAGCACAAAAAATTCGACCAATGGGATCCAATGCGAACTATAGTTCCTATGGGATCAAACTTCAGAAGGTGGGAGACCATATGGTAGGAAAAATCATATCCTGACGAGGAAGTACTTATGGATTAAGTAAGTGTACAACCGTTCCATATTAATGGCATAGTTCTCTTTTTCTATATTGTTCAACTTCTTGAACTAATCTAGTATTACCATTAAAAGATTTCATTGATTTATACCATTTAAAATTACCAGCTACTTTTTGTTCTTCTAAAATCACAAGTGCTTTCTTTATTATAGTAATTAATCATCAAATAACTTATTATCTTCATCAGTTGATTCTAATGTTTCAGGCGAAACTATTTTTCAACACCGAACAGAGAATTTTCTATAATCCGAAACTATCCGAAACCCTAAATTTGGAAAGATTTTTGCAGATCAATTTGGCGAAACTAGTTTCGCCCGAAAAACTAGTTGATTCATAAATTGCAAATAAATAAATCATAATCATGTGGTTCAATATTTTCTTTGTTTGCTAATAACATAGATTATAATAAATTTAAAAAGGTGGTTGTATATTTCTTTTTATATGATTAAAAAATTCAAATAGTACGATTCCTTTTTCTTGAACTAAAATACTTACATACAGGAGGGTGAAATAAATATTGAATAATTTTTTCGCGAAGATTTATTACATCAATTTTATATGAAAATTTATTAATTAAAGC